>JAVCKT010010330.1:8794-29440 GCA_032273925.1 Rhynchotus rufescens | reverse complement strand
TAGGGAACAGCGCTGCCAAGAGAAGGGGTGCCTGCTAAATTGTCCTGATATAGACGACCGTGAGCACTCTTCATTTCCCATAATTTTGTAATAGAGCTGAATTAGACATCTTTGATGGCCCATGGAGCTTGGGTTTCTTCATAGTTCACAGTTGACATGGAACTGACCTATGACTTCTCTGATTAGAGTCATAGAGGTTATGCATACGTTCAGATCTGAATATTTCCAGGAATCTTTTAGAGGGAAAATAAAATAGATTTTAATTTGGGTTTCTAGGACAACCAAGAATTCTTCTCATTCAGAGATCTTTTTACATCGTGGCTTTAAAAGCCTTAGAGACATGAGTGGACTAATATTTGTATAAAAGGGCTGGCAGAGACTTTATTCTCCCTGTGCTGATAGATGAGGGAGCCCACAGAGCAATATTTAACTAATACCAGAAAGATATTTTGTGGTGGAGTTAGGAATGCCATCCTGCTCTTCCGAATGTTATTACTTACTCAAGAGGTCATCTTCTACAAACTGAATGATTCATGCATACTGATTTGAAAGGAATGTGTTTGAATGAGCTTCCTGTGTATTTGTCACAGTTTAACCATGTGATTATGGCTTTTTACGAACAATTAGTGAGTACCGTGAATTATTAAGCCAAAATCTTCCATAAATCTTTTCCATTGCCCTCTATTTATATCCCAGAGAGGAACTTGTGTGCAGTTTTTTTCATTCCTTTCTTGTTGATTCACCCATTATTATTAGATTATTAGATTTTTTTTTTTTCATGGTGTCAGAGAGTATCTGTTCTTCACAAACTCATGACTTTTTAAAACTTTCTTTTTTTGCAGTGATAGGGAGCCAGTTTTGCTTGCATCACAGGCTACAGTAGAGAGTGCAGATACCAGAGACAGTATAAATAATCACCCAGGAAAATAGAATCTGTCAAGCTGCAGACATTAGTCTAGTGCCTTAAACTAGCTGTAAAACAGCCAGAAAAGGGGTAGTCTTGCTAAAGGTGAGTTCTGCACTGTGGTAGGCAGTCTGTCACCTGAATGAACTAACTAAAAGTTAGATTGAAAATCTAACTTATAACTAACTGTGCTGCAGTCGCATTTTAGATTAGAGACTGGGATAAGATCCATTTTTTTTCCCCATTTGGAGCAATTAGAAGCAGCAATTGTCAATAAACCAGAAATGATGAGAAGGCTATGCAGGTAAGCACCTTGAGCTTTAGCACGTCAAACTGAGCTCATAAAATACATTTGGACTTCACTTTCTAGGAAAATTCCCAGAACTTCTTGTTGCAAGCACTTGCAAGCACAGTAATAATGTGAGCATGAGAAGGTTGATAGACAGGAAGTGTAACGTGAACCTTTATTTGGGCTCCTTAAAACTTCTTAAAAAATAAATTCAGATTGAGTTCACTTCCAGTTATAGACTGTGGTTTTTAGTCAGCAGGCGTGTTGAAGGATTGAGGCTAAAAGCTTTTTCTTTTTTTGCTTTTTTTTTTTTTCTTTTTCCTTAACTGGTTCAGCGTTTGCTATATGTGATCAGCATAGACACTGAATCTGCAAGATACGGATAAATCCATAGAAGGCAAAGGCATTCATCATCTCATAGAAAGTGCTCGTTGTTTAGTAGCATGAGGCCATGATGTTTGTAGTCTTCTAAATTGGTGAAAGCATTAATTACACAGAATAATGGTAACCCTGGTATCTTGGCAGACATCTGAAACCTTAGATAATTATAGCTTCTGCTAAACAAATTTTAGTTCTTTTCTGTCCTCTAAAATCAAAATTCAGAGATAATTTTTAAATAACCCAGTGCCTGAGAAATCAGAGTGTGAAGAACTGAAGGTTCAAATGTACTAAAATGACTTATAGACAGCAGTAAAAGAAAGAGGGAAAATAACTTTACTAACTGCTTTTGATGAGATCATGTATGCTACCTAACTCTAAAGTGATGGAAAGCACTGAAAATCAGTGCAAAAGTAAACCAAACTCGCCAAACACACATTTAGCAAAGGAACATGACATAATGGAATGTGAAGTCAAAAGAGAAATGGAATCAATCTTGATGAGGACTGGAAAATCTATATGTCAGCAAAAATAAACTTGTTACTTAATAAGGTTAATAATAGATAAAGTCCCCTAGAAATGAATTGTTATCATAGTTGACGACCATTTTATTAAAATGATAATGGCCTGAGGCAAATGCAAACTGTTCTCTTTATCTGCCAGAAGAACTGCTTTCTCAGGAATTATACATGCCAGAGAAGTTGGGATCTGAGCTAACTGTAATAAGCATGTTTGAAAACTAGAGCATCCATGGCTTGTGAAACTCCGACTACAATGGATCTCACATGTCTTAAAATGGCTGTATCTTTTTCTGCCAAGCAAAACTTTCATTCATGTTTTCAGATGAAAATTTGTTGATTCAATTGCTGCAGTAAACATAGCTGAAATGTTAGTAACTGAAGACATTTTTGTCTCTTTCTTCCATATTAACCATGCAAAAGGTATGATAATGAATAAAATTGCTTGCAAATAGCAAGCCAAAAAGTTTTTATCAGCATTTTTAAGCAAGTAAATATACAAAGTAAATTGGTTAAGTAGCTGAGCATACAGTGAATTGTGATGGACTCCATTTAGGGATTGTTGGGATAAGAACATTAACAAAAAATGCCACAAGATTTGGGGAAAAAATACCTCAGCTGTACAGAGTCTTTTTTTTTTCTTTTTTTTTTCTGTTTTTTTTCTACACAAAGCAAAATTGCAGCTCAAAACATAAAGGAGATGAGGTAGGGCAGTCCACAACCTTTCTTTGTAGTCATAATCCTTCATTGTAAGGCATCAATATGCATATCCCTCAGAAGTTCTCAGACACCTGAGCACTGAAAAAGAGAAGGTACAGCAGAAAGCATTTGTGATGCTTAACATTGTATTTCATCTCAACATATCAAAATGACAATGATATCGGAATATAAAGAAAAGCTGTAAGATACATGCCTAAACCTCAAATCTCTTCTGATTTTTTTTTTTTTTTTTGCATGAAATAAAAAGGAAAGACTAAAATTAAACCAGTTTAATACCACCTATGCTGTTGATACCCTTGTGGATGAAGGTATATCCTGGACTTTTGCTTTAATTCTACCACAAAAGCTTGCTTATGGATGCATCAGGCATTCAGACTCCACCAAGCCTGATTAGGGGAGGAGTGTTACCAGCCCTTAGTACCAATCTTCCCTCTCTTACCCATCTCTCTAACAATGATCATGCAAGTTTAGCTGTAGATTTCCAGGGAGTGTGTGAGTGTGTGTGTGTGTGTGTGTGTGTTGTGAGAGGCTCTAGATTGGGCACTGGCCACCTCTGGGGAGAAGCATAAAATGTTGCACTCCAACCCAGAACATGTTCCTTATGTGTGTAATATTCATAGGCACTTTAGGTCACCTAGCAAGATAAAACAATTGGTTATGCCATCTTACTGTGGGCAGCATTTATTTTTATTTTAACCAATCTTGGACATAACTTGAATGTAATTTTTAAACTTGTGTTCTACACTTTTACTCAAGGGTTGCAATTATTTAAAGTGAAGATTCCTGCAGTCTTTTGCATTTATAAAACAAAAGACAAAGTTTTCATGGATGTATAACTCATTTGTTTGGGGGAAACTTATTAGTCTTTTTGCATAATTTTCTGTGCTAGTAAAATAAGAAAGGGAGAGAGAGTACAGATATTTTGGTGCAGAGATGTAAGAGAAGATTTGTAATGCTGTCTTTTTTTTTTTCTTTGTAATACAAGTGCATGCACTTATTCTCTTTTAGTGCCTTGTTTTCAGGCCTACTATTAAGTTTTCTTTATAGAAACTGCAACTTTCTGGGCCCAGTTGATTTAACCACCTTGCTCCGCCTGCAATTCATTTACTCATTTCCTTCTTCAATAGATGAGACTTCTTGAAAAATTGGAATATGGTCAACTATTAATCACTAATAACATACTCATGTTTCACCCTTCAGTTTTGGTATAACGAACTATTGCTCTGTGTTTTCTAAATGAATAGAATTGTAACTCTGAGGTGACTTTTTTTTTTTGACTGATGTAAAAAAAATCTGCCTAATTATTGTAGTTAAGTAACTTAGTAGGGAAGCAAAAATGAGGTCTGTAGTTTTTTCTACACTGTGAAAAGAACAATGTGCTTGTAGACCTTGTCTTTGGTAATGATGCCCAAGACTTGTGCTGTTCTTGGATGAGATGAAGCTCAGTAGAAGTAACTTATGGTGCTCTCAGCTTTGGTTAGCTTGTCCACATTGCAATACATTTGGTCTATAGTAAAGCCCAACATGTAATCCCTCACATCAAGAAAGCTTCCAGAACTGAGTCTGTCTTTGTGCTTGAGAGAGCACTGTAAATCTGCAACAGGGCTCCTTTGTGCTTAAGGCATTTTCCATGTGTCCACCTTCTATCCTCATTTTATTATTTTTCCTCCCCAGACCAGCCCTGAAAGTGTGTTGTCTCTTGAGTGTGGCCATACAGCAACACGTGCAGGGCAGGCCTGTGCAGGGGAGGCAAGAGGACAGCAAGGAGCACCCTCCTTGACAACGACTGACACAAAATGCTGCTTTTTCAGGCTGATGGAGACACAGCTATGACTTCAAAGCAAGAAAAAAAAAAAAACCCAGATGTAGAAAGAAGCATGTGCTGTGTAAATTTTAACAAATTTACACATTTTTTCCATGCTTCTGTGGGAGAAGCATTTTGTTTCCTTTCCCTTCTTCGATGTTAGTGACTGATATTAGATGTTGCAAGATATTTGGGAATGATACTGGTTGGTGTTAAGTGGAGATGACTACACAGCTTTATAAGGATGCAGCACTTCTGCACTGCAGTGTTAAAAAATACCATCAAAGAATAACAGTATGTACAAAGAAGAACATTATCATAGTCTCCAGTTTGGTACTTCGTTTGCAGACAGATGACATTATCCAGATTTAAACTAAAAAAAAAAAAAAGGTTCCCCTCAGAATGGCTCCCATTGTTTTTGCGACAGCAGTAGTGATTTTGAATATTTAGAATCATTCAAACGAAGTATCTGGTAAGAGTATTGGATGATAGACTTTGGGAGGACTCCCTCAGAGAGCTCTGCAATGAGGCTGATGTGTGGTGGCCTTGTCTATGTAGGGAGTAT
This sequence comes from Rhynchotus rufescens, assembly GCA_032273925.1. NCBI lineage: Eukaryota > Metazoa > Chordata > Aves > Tinamiformes > Tinamidae > Rhynchotus > Rhynchotus rufescens. Next base: position 24,262 of record JAVCKT010010330.1, on the reverse strand, counting down.
GGATACAGCAGTAAGGGGTGTGAAAGGGCTGTGTGTTTCAGCCAAAAAAATGCTTGTGGGGCGGCAGAGAATGTTGTTTGCACGGTTGGAGTTTGCCCGTGAGCTCTCCCAGAGGGTGACAATGTCTCATTTGGAAGTGCCAAGTCTGTGCTGACATAGAGATTTTAGCAGTGTTTCTCCCAAACTCTGTACTCTTTCTGCTCTACAGCTGTCAAAGCAAAGCTCCCTCGTGTCTGGCCAGCTCAAGCAGTAGGAAATGGACACGTGCTGATCTGTCCCTGGCCTAGAGTGTCCAGAAAGGGTTAGTGCCAGTAATTAACAGCTTCCATTAAAGCATTCTCACTTCCCTATGTGGGCAAACCCTCAGAAGCCACATTAACCTGAGTTTAGACCATAATTTGAACTCTCTGGCAAAGGTACTTCCTAACTAGATGCAGAAAATCTCTATGATGAGCAGTAACATTGCATATAAAATAGCAGTGGGACTGGGGAATAGCAATGGCACATCTTCCCTTCCAAATTGAATTGTTCACTTTGCAGTGAGAAGAAATGATGATCATGTTTATTGTGTTTGGCACAATTAGGCTGGAATCTTAGGGCAGGAGCCTTTCCTTTTACATTTCTCTAAATGCTGTCATGAAGGTACCACACCTGTCCTTCCGAACTGGAAATGAAACTAGAATTTTTAAAACTGATGTTCTACTTCTTTTAACAACTGAACTTGCTAGTAAGCTGAACAAAGAGCAAGTGAGCCTTTTATATTATTTTTATAGAAGATTGACCTTGAATTCATTGATGGGATGGAATTCACTAGGGATAGAAGCACAGAATTAAATCCTTTCATTTGTACTTGGTGCATATCTACTCTTGGAACTTACTGCAACAAGAGTTGCAATACATTGAGATCTTATGCCTACGTGGATTGCAAACTGTGCATGACTTGAGTCAAGTGGTACATTCACAAGACTGGCATATGGCATAATGAGGTGAAAATAGTAAATGGTGAAGCCTGCATTGCAGACCAATGTTTTATACTTGAGAAAGATGGGCAAAAGATAAATACATGAAGTAGAGAGGATAGGCACACTTGATTCAATTAGCTGGCAGTCTGTGGGGATACAAAGTCCCCTACTCATTTCCATGTCAGAGGTGTATGTTTTTTAGAAGCTGTATATTTAAACACTGAAACTTCTTTCAAAGACATTCATCTTTATGATCCAGTTGTGAAATACGGTCTCAAAATGGTCCAGAATGTGGGGGAACTTGACCTAGATATTGTATGAGATAGCTCAAGAGTGTTTGAAATGCAACTGTCTGAGCACTGGCTGCAACACTGGCTAGGAATGATGTGACTATCTGAATGACCCAGCAAATTATGTGTTTGACTTCTACACTAGCCCTTTGTTAGTGTTTGAGATGCATCTGGTCACATTGTTGCTACCAGTCACTAATAAAGAAGAATAAAAGAAACATTGCATTTTTAGAAACTGAATTATATTCAGTTCCTCTGATTCTTTGAAATTTTCTTTTTATGGAAAGATAAGGAAGAGATAGAAAGAAAGATAGAAGAGGAAAAAGATGCATAGAGAACCACAGAATATCAATGTGTTAAATAACATGAAGGGGCAAGTGAGAGAGAAAATATATCTTGGGCATAGATAATTTTTAACTAGCATAATTTTTGTGGAAATCTAGTTAGAGTGACATTAGAATGAGATTTTTGACAGAGAAGTCTGTCAAGGGACAAAGGAGGAGGTTCTGCCTCTCAAAATTCTCATTTAGGATTTGTGATGTTAGAAAATAGTTCTACATCCAGAAAAATACAGGACCAGAATTACAAATGAAATTAATGTAGGACAAGTTTTGAATCAGAAAATAGTCTCAAAAGATCACATAATCACATAATCAAAGAATCACAGAGTGACTGACTTTGGAAAGGACCACTGTAGATCATCCAGTCCATCTCCCCTGTAGAAGTAAGATCACCTACAGCACGTTGCACAGGATCACTTCTGTGAGAGTTTTGAATATCTCCAGAAAAGATATTTCCACATATATATCTCCACAGCCTCTCTGGGCAGCCTATTCCAGGGCTCTGTCACCCTTACAGTTAAGAAGTTTTTCCTCAAATTCAGGTGGAACTTTCTGTGCATCAGTCCACGGCTGTTGCCTCTGTCCTATCACTCGGCAGCACTGAAAAGAGTCTGACCCCATCCTCTTGACATCCTCCCTTGAGGTATTTGTATATACTGATAATATCCCCTCTCAGTCTTCCCCAGGCTAAATAGGCCCAGCTTTCTTAGCAGCTCAACCTCATATGAGAGATGCTCTAGTTCCCTAAACATCTTTGTAGCCCTATCCTGGACTCTCTCCTGTAGTTTCCTGTCTTGTATTGGGGAGCCCATAACCGGACTCAGCACTCCATCCATGGCCTCCACCACTAGCTCCAGCTAAACTCGGAGCTCCGCTATTTAGACAGTTCTTAATGCACCTCAATGTCCACTTATGTAGCCCTCAATTCCTGAGCTTGTCTACGAGGATGTTATGGGATACAAAGATAATGGTTTGTCTGACTAGGGAATGAAAGAAGGGAAGTAAAGGGAAGGGTAGAGGCTTAAATAAAACTTCTACATGAGGTAAACTGGAATACACAACAAGGAGGAAGAGAAAGCAAATAAGATTATCATGATCCAAATTGGTCTGCATTGTAGAATAAGGTGACTACCAAGTCTGACTGTTAGCTCAGTTTGTCTTAGTGTCCTAACCCAGAGAAAGTGGGCAGGGGCAGCATAGAAAAAAAGTTGTATTAAAAAGACTCAGACAGTGGGCTTTTGGTTGGTTTTGTTTTTGTTTCTTCTGTATTATTATAGCTTATTAGTTAGTAAGACCTTTCTTGACGGCTTTCATGAGTTTATGATCCTTGTTTCTGTACAAAGAGAGAACAAAGTTCATAATTCAAATACAAGAAAAACAAGCAGGTGATGCATGAAATTCTGGTAGTGTCGGTCCGAGGATCTCTGGGGAGCGTGGGACAGAGGATGACCACTCAGGTAACGGTGTCTGATTCCTTGCTCCTGTCGCTGGCCGTAAGAGGTGGTTAGTCCAGGAAGGTGGACAGGCAAACTGCTCCACACGTTGCCTCACACTGCAAGACACAAATCACTTCCTGATAGCCGAGCACATAGCTGAGACTTCAAGCCAGCCTGAACTATGGGACAACACCAGTACAGAACCAGTGCAGTGCCCTACGTACTTATAACATAGATAGGCCAATATCTAAGGTCTTCTGTCTGTGCTCTTTTGCTTGTATAATATGTTTGACAGAGTTCCTTGAATACGCTTAAAAAGAAAAATCGTTGACTTCTCTACGAGTGTGCTAGTGTATGTAACAGAATTGCACTTCTGATTGTCCCAAGAGTTGGTGTTTTTTCCCATATCACCACATGGTATTCCATATTCTGGGTAACTTGTACAGTTTTATGCATTCTGAGGGTGCTGCTTTAAAGAAATCTGTGCTTCACATGTCTGTGCAGGTATTCATCTCCCAGAGAAGCCAGCAGAAGACTTTGCACTGCCTGCAGTAGTGCTGCCCTGTTTCAGTCACGCAGAGAGGGATGAAGTTTAACAGCAGAGGGACTCCGCACCATCCTCAGAGCAGGCATGTAGGGAGTTCTTGGCAGCTCAGATGGTGGGTCATAAATTCTCCTTCACTAGTTTGGGGGCCTGATTATTCTTTTGTGCTCTACTGGAAACATTACTTATGAGAATTGGGGCATTTTAATTTGGCTGTGCTACCACTTTATTAATATTTGAACATCTCACTGTTTTCTGTCTTGGCACAACGGGATCCACAAAAAGAGGCTAAAAGAGAAAATGTTCCCCTTCTTGGCATCAGATTGCTGCCCTTTTATTTTTAATCATTTTGAATTATTTCTGGAACTTTTAAAGCCATTTTGAGAATACAAATTAACTTTTGACTGTAAAAAAGAATACTATAGAATGCAAGCAAATGTGACCTCACAGGTTCATCCAGAGACTGCATCAAACATACAAGGGACAAAGACTTGCCAATTTGTCCATTATATCCTGGCATAACAATGATCCATTAGCCTGAGCAAGGCCTATGTGAACTGTATGCACATTTGGCTAAACCCAGTCAGTTTATTTAGCCTCTAGTGTGCTCTAGATTAAAGCAAGCACTCATTAGAGAATAGCGTTTTTTTACACAAATGCTTTTTTTCATCTCCTGAAAGAAGTGATAGAACTTTTCAAAGGCCTGTTGTGTTTTTTTTTTTTTTTCCCCTAAAGGACAAATGCTTCCTTCTCCTTGTATATATTCATCCAAGATTCTGTAGACTTTAACTATTAGTATCTCTAAAGGTAAAAGCTGCTCTTAGGCTAAAAGAACGAAACCAGAGTCGGAAAATTACACATCTTTAGCTGGGATGTGGACATTTATTCAGTTAATTGAGACTTGCCAGTTAATTTTGATGTGTTTCCATTTCCCCGTATCCTACTGTGAAATGCTGAATCCCCAAGCTCAACTGGTTGCTGTGTCTGAAGATGAGACATAAGTAAAAGTTGCTCTTTCTTTATGTGCATGCACAACTGGGTAATTATGTGCTGTAGCTTTTGAGGATGAATCAGGGGTTAGAAGAAAGAGATATCTGAGAATATATAGCCGTTAACTTACTGTAAAATGTAGGGGCCTGATTGTTACTGATGTTGAAACATCTTTACCCTGACTATGTAAAGGGCTTTAAATTAATCATTTTATGCACTTTTAGTCTGCTGAAGGAATTCAGACTTTCTGGGGATCTTAATGTATGCAACAGGGCAACATAGCATCTATTTTCTTAAGAGCACAAAGGGGTATTTTTAGCAAATTCTTGTGGCAAAGTATTACTCATCATTGTAAAGGCATTTAAATACATCTTACATGTTTCAGTTAGCACAAAAACCATGGGGTCAAATCCTGAATCTAATTAAAATCAGCAGAAGTCCTCACATTTTTTCACTAGGACCAAATTCAGTTCATGATCCTTCACCAGGAAAGATGGCATGCTCAGATATATGTTATTGCTCTAGAGTGCAATTGAATTAATAATTTTATGATAAATGTATAAAACACAGCCAAGATATAATTCTCCTATCATGAACTGTCATTTCAGTTGCCATCTGAAATGTGTAAAGTTTCATAGATCAAGTGAGAAAAGTTTAGTGGCCTGAAGATTTTCATCTACTTTCAGATTTTACTGATTTTTTTTCTCTATACAAAATAATATTATAATAATAATAATATAATCTGTGTGCTGTATATTTTAGGAGGATCAAGGCATAGTAAAATGTCTAGAACAGCATGACTTGACTATACACAGTATTGCCATGGCTCGGTGTAATTCCCACTTTCAGGTCACCACAGGACTGTGCTTTTACAAAGCCTTCTGATAGCAGAGAAGAACCAGGTGCAGATTCAATCCCTGAGGAATTATTAGGCAATAGCACAGGAGACAGCTGAGGCAGCAGGGTCAAGGCCAGGGCTAAGTGAGAGAGGTACATATCAATTAGTAAACATGCTATTTAAAATTCATTGGCGCACATTATCAGAGATTACACTATTTCAAAAGGAAAAGAATGGCTGGATTCCATTTTATGAAGATGGAATCTTAATGTTTTAAGGTGTGCAGGTAGGGTGTGGAAAGAATAAGATGTAGGAGGGAAACTGGACTGCACAGAGAGCAGTTCCTCACTGCAAACCTGGACAGTACTGTAGTACCGTCTGGATGGGGAGCAAAGGGGATGTTGCATTCGACAATTAAAGGAGAATCAAAGAGTGAGTACAGGCAAAAGATATAGACATATCATCTCAAATATGCCCCATGTAAGAGTTTGTTGAAAGAAAGATGCTTCCAGGGGACACTTCTTCCTGTCAGATGTTTAAATAGCTTTCTAGTGATGTCTGTCTGTCTCTTTCTGTTTTTCTCAACTTAGCAAAAGTGTTCAGTGCCTAAAGGGAGGTGGATGAATGCAGGACATCATACTGTTGTTATCAAAAGGGCTAAGTGGTATTTTGAAATGCAATATCCGAATAACTTTACATCTTAACTGAGTGGTATTTTAAGATAACAGGCCAGTAAATACATTTTCTGGCTCTTCCTGTTGCTTCTGATCCTTGAGCATTCAGAAGTGGATGGGAGTTTGGCTAGAGCAGGCTTTGTTAGTTAACAGATCTGCATAAACTAACACGATTTGTTTCTATGCACGTTCCCTGAACTGAGAGGGCTTTTGCTCTTTCTTCCCCTCATTGTTTCCACCTATCCATGTAACTTCACCTCCGTCTGCTCCAGATCAAATCAGCTCTCTGGCATTCAAGCCTTCAATCCAGCAACTGTTAGATACAGTCAGCTCCAGTTATATAAAAATTGTAGGCTGTGCTGCTTTGCTTTATTTCCTCCATTGTGCACTGAACAGAAAGGGAACCAAAACACTGTGTTGCTGTCAGCAGAGCCAAGCTATCAGTCTTTTCAACCTGCTTAGTCCCCTCAGAGGGAAGACACTGGGGCTGCTGAAAGGCAATGTCATTTATTCCTGCCATCTCAGCAATACTTCATTGTATCGGAGGCAGCTGACAGATCAGAAAGGATAGTAGTAACTTTATTAACCACTTCTCTGGTGTAGAGCGGCTTTAGTAGAAACACTGACTCGTTCCTCTGGGTTTATTTGACATGGTTTATTTTGCAAGTGAGAAAACAATTGTGAATTTCATGCCTAGATGAGCTAACGTGTTTACTCAACACTGCTGATGCAGCAGAAACAGGATACAATATGTGTCAGATATTGCTTGGGCTGCAGGCAAAATAACTGTTGAGCTGAAAGACAGTGCTTAGCGCAGGACTACTTTTGCTGGAGACAGCAGCCGGGTACGTGTGAGGGAGAGGGGAAGAAAGAGGGACTACGAGTTCAACTTGTTCACTTCAGTGCAGTTCCCAGAATGAGCACAAGGTTGCCAAGGATGCTACTGCTCTCCTCCTCATAATAACAACTCGCATCGACTGATTTGTTTAGAGTGGAACTTGAATAATGTATACACCTCAGCTTCCCTTTTAGGATCTGACTCAAAGCCATCTGATTATGGTGTGAGGGTCATTTCTAGTTTTGGATTTCCACTGGATAGATTTGCACAGCCTAACTCCTGTATCAGGATGTCTGCACAGCACAGAGAGAGGAAGCTTTGCTCTTTCTGACACACAATAATAGGGAACACAGAAAGATGGGCATTTCGGATGATTGGCTTAAAAGACCTATCCTATAATGGCAGTACAATTACAAGCCTGCAGGGAAAATTTCTGGGCTTTTGTATAAAAAGGAGCAAAGAAGAACACAAAAAGGTTTTACTGAGCCTCAGCACCAGGGTTTCAGTTACCAATTCTGTACAAAGGCCAGCAAGAGGGCTTAACTAAAAATATTTCCAGCACTGAGCATGTATACAAAATGGGCAGCCATGGGAGCGGGGCAGCAGGCAGAATGGGAATAGAGAAAGGGCTGTGGTACATGGACAACCTGCTGCAATTAAAAATCTCCACAGAAAACGGCCAGACCAATAAGGAGCAGAGAGAATTTCTGGACAGAGAAGGGTGCTGTGTTGCTTTTTAAATAAATTAAGATTTAAAAAAAAAAAAAAAAAAAAAAAAAAAAAAGAAAAAAAAAGGGACAGAGAGAGAGTGAAAACAGATACCAAGGAGTTCTGGGGCCAGAAAAAGCAACAAAGCCCTATTTTTAATTTAACTTTTATTTTTTTTTCCCCCCAGTAAAAATCAAATGATAAAATAGGCTAGAGAAAGGAAGCAATTGGGAATGGCTGAAGAGGATTCCCAGCTGTGCTTGCAATCAGTGCAATTCATGACTCACAACATGCTGGCCACATCACTTCCCAGGAGCAACATATTCTCATGAACAAGCAAAACAAGTTAGAGAGAATCTTTAAAGGCTTTTTGGATCACTCCTGGCTTAGTTGTGAAATCACCCATGCTGGTTTCAAGGGTTGGGGTGGTCTGAGGATTGGTCAGCTTTTCCTTTCCTTCTGCTTGAGCTGTCTCCTCATCTACTGCCCCTTAATGGTGTGGCCAAGGTTTGTACTTTTCCATCTTCTGACTGCAAGGAAGAGCTGGAAAACACATTGGTGCACTGACTTTCAGGGAGTCTTTTTCTTCCACATTCTAATAAGGACCTTCTGCTACCCTGTTGATATTAAGTAATAAGATCATCTGAAAATGATAGATCTTTACCCTAAAACATCTATATTAGAACTGACTGGGTCTGTCTGGGCCTTGCTAGATCTCACCTGACTAGTATGGTAAACTGTTTGAGTCAAGCCATAACCTTGTCCTCCTACCTCAGTTCTGAGCTTCCATTTTGCAGAACTCTACTGTTATTATTTAGATGGCTGCATTTATGGATTTTTTTAATGGAATTGTATACATACATTACAACACAGTGAGATGTATAGCAATATATATAAATAACAGGTTGCTACCCTGCTAAAATAAGAGCTGCACTCTTAGAGCTGCAGTAACCTTGAGTTTTTCTCTCGCTATTATATTTATTTATATTCATGGTAGGGCTTTTTGTTTATTTCTGAATTCTAGTTATTGGTAAAAGGCTGATATCTACCATTTAGATATAGTGATGTGGACTGCACAGTAGTTACTAGGGTTAGAGTCCAGCTAAAGCTCCCAGTGTCTGTGAAATGCCTCTATTGTCAACAAAGTTTTCTTGTGCTTTCATGCCTTATGCCTTGGATTGGAAAATTCTGTGCAATGGTTACTGCTGCAGACCCTTAGGAAACACCCTTTCTTCATAGAAATGCATTAACCTTTTGAAATTGGTTAATGCTTTGAACCAGAATGCCAAATCAAAATATTGAAATTTTCCTGGGAATGAATACTCTGAAAATATCCAATAAGAAACATTGAAGTATTTGTTTCCTACATGATTGAGATATTGCATCCATTTTTTAAAAATAAAGTAAAAAATTAAATCTTTTACAATATTGTGAGATTAGAAAACCATACATGCTTGATATAGTATTTATAAATTTTTGGTGCATTAGAAGAATAACACATACTGTACATCAAAAGAAAATAACATCAGAATGAGATATTTCTGCTTTCTTAGAATAAAGTTTTCAACTATTATTGGAAAAAAAACATGAGAATGTTGAACTGCTCTTTTATACATTTTGCTTTTGGAAGTATAATTGGATTTTATAAGGATTAAAAAAAATGCTTTTTTCTGATGGAAGAGTTTGTCTTTCATGTTTGTAGCAGTTCTGACTCGCACATCTAGAAAAAAAACCAGTTTACAACCTGGAACAGAGAGAGACAGAGCTTCTTTAAAAATAAAATTATTTCAGCTTTAAGAATATAAAATATACAGGCAAGTTACTGTGTTTTAGTAATATTATGGTAAACCAAATGGCAAAAAAACCCTAAAGTGTTATTTATTTTGTGCACTTAACCACACACTTTAAACACATACTGTAAATATATCAAGTCAATGGGCAAGTTATGTCTAGTGGCATTGCTTCAGAATGAATTTGTTGAGATGTACATAGAGAAGGGGCAAAGCATCGTAATGGCCTCATATTGTAGAATTTAAAAAAATTGTCAAAAACAATGACATGAATCCATTTCAACTTGCACAGAATCACCAGTGGCTATGATGAAAACTTCTATTTACTAGTTGGGGCCCAGAGGTCCCTGGTAATCCTGTCCTCTTTTGGTACATTATCTTTTGGGATGGTGTTTCTGGGATCGTTCTGGGCTTTGTCTCAATTTTCAAGCTTGCAGAATCTGAGAGCTGAATTTTACAGTGAAAGTAAGTGAGTGAAACTCTAGTGCATGTTTTCTCTTTTCCTGTAGAGCCTAATTTTTAAGGAGGCACAGCATTTCAAAGTCATGGGAGATTCAGAATTTAGCACATCAGTAAACAGACTTTAAAGTCAAAAAGTCAAAAGTTTAACTTTTGGTCTAAAATGGAGTCTTAAATGGATTAAATGGATTTAAATGGTCTAAATGGAGTCTTAAAAAAATGGGAACCAGGATTATACAATAATCCAGGTTCTGCTCCTGTGAAGGCTACTCTCACCACAAATAAGTCACATCTTCAAGATGTTGAGAGATGTCTCTCAACAGACACGTTCCATCCTTCTCAGCAAGTAAAAGGCCAGAGACTGACCATAATAACAAAAAAATAGCTCTTCTGTTGCTGGGAGAGTTCCTTAAAAAAATCCATGAAGTATTGACCTATCTATTGCTTCTTCTCCTTGAATTTCTTGCTAGATGAGATTTGATTGTTTTTGTTTAGTCCAGTTGACAGAGGCTCTAGGATTGGGTACCAGTGAAGTCTCGTGAACAGGGAATTGCTCAGCCACCACAGAAGCAAGGAAATAATGTTTCATTTTTCAGCATGAGGAAGGGAAGGTGTCAATCTAGCAATATTTATGAGCTGGTAAAAAGCTGCTTATGTCACAGTGGTCATATGTTCCTTAAATGTCAAGACAATCAATAACCTCACTGAAATTTGACCCTGTTGGGCACAGCACAGGAGAATTGGACACTCCCCAGGCTACCAGCTGAAAGGCAAGAAACAGCAAGCAGCTGATGAGAAACTATCAATGAAACCTCAGTGTTATTTGAGTTCAATTTCAAGTAATTGCCAGGCATCTGAGATGGAGTACACAGAAATGAAGAGGGCTAATGTTGGCTACTGTTAATGAAAAGTAGATTTCTTGTTCAAAATAGCACAATGGGGTTTAATAGTGAAATGGCTTCCCCTTTGAAAAACAAGTTGCTCTACAAGCATAGGAATCGGTGAAGCCTGGTTTCTTATGGATTTGTGCCCTGTGCCCCTATAGCCTTCTCTTGTGGGAGTTCCATTTTCTTTCCCTTTTCGCTCTTTTTCTCCAGTGTCTCCATTTTCTCACTTATCTTCTGCTTCGTGTTCACAGAAACATGTGCCTTCTATTTCTTATTCAAGCATTCACCAAGATTCCTTTCTATTCAGAGTTATGACTGGCTATTAGATCAGCTGTGTTTTTTTTTTTCTCTTGTTTAATGATGGAAATTATGCTGGCAAAAAATGTCTCTTTTTTAAGATAAATTCTCCATGGAGTGCTAACTCTCTTTGGAAAAAGGAGCCTTACTTAAAAACCTGACTTAAAGCAAAGGTTTAAATGAATACATTTTAACTTTCAGTTGTGGGGAGGCCAGGTGTGTACATTTGGGGGGGATTACAGTACTTAAGCTAAGAAAGGGTAACTTGTTAATAAATATGTTAACATAGTTATATGTGATCATGTTTTGGAACCCTCTTTTACTGTGCTCTAAGAAATAGTTTGTCATAAGGTTCTTCAGTGATGCATAATTCAGAAAATGAATCCTCAAAAGAAATGTCTTCCTTCTTTCTTCGCTGCTCTTAGCTAGGAACTTGCAGAACACAAACTTCTTGTTAAGCATATAATACCAACATTAAAGGAAATTACAGTCTTTATGAGGCTTTCACTTCCTCCACACAGCTCCACGTCAGTTTTTCAGTTGAGTTCTGTTGTACTTTGACCCTATAATATTTCAGCAGGAATGCATAGAGGCAATGGTGCTACAGGCACACTAGGTTCAGTGTTATGATTGATTCTGAAGCTGAATCAGGATTTAGTGTTAAAGATTACCTGAAGCGCTGGTGAAATTGCTGAGAAAATTCCCTTTCTGCAATCATATCCTTACAAACAAGTAGAAGCCTGGTGACATTTTTCTATTTCCTTAACAGAAAAAAAACTCATAGAAAGAGATAATCATATAAAATTAAAGATGTATTTGGAATCTAAGGGCTTTTCTTTTTATTTTGTCGTCGTCTTAGGCAGATTCAGAGCTCTGGAAAGATTATATAAGGGAAATAAAATCACAGTTCTCTATCCTCATTTCTCCATTTAGAAAGTTGCTGGGAGAGAGAGTATCTACTCTGCATATTTCTTTATGCACATCCCTCTGCTTTGATTGGAAGGCACCCTCAAGGCAGCAGAGGGGGGCTGCCCCACAGGGGAAGGGGACATGGGAGCCAAGGTGACAGCAAGGCACCCTCACTGGTAAGGACACAGTCACAAGGCAAGCAGAGTAGTTCTGGTGATGGTAACTATGATCACCACAGGTCTGAGGTCAGTTTGGGAAGTGAAATGAGTGCATCAGGATCAGGGAGGAATATGACCAGGCACTGGCATAGCTGCAAAACTGCTCAGCTAGGGGGCAATGGCTTGAGCATAAATGCAGCTCTCAGGCACCCTGTTTAGATCTCACAGATCTTCTCTGACGCAAATTTACACAACTGCACTGCATCGCAGCGTGCGTTGAGCACTGGTAGCCAAGCCCTGTGCAACTGGTGGGAAGGAAAAAAGAGGATGCAAAGTCTGATGGTGCATTCAGGGTTCTGACAGGTTCAGCTCCAGACCTATGGTTTGGTTCACTTCCTATAGCTTTTTAAAAATGCCTAAGTCTATCTGAACTGAGACTAGAGCTAGATCCTTTCTAATTTTATTCCACAGCTAGATCCTTTCTAATTTTATTCCACAGCTTATCCTCCAGCCTGGCTGTAGACTAGGAGTGAGCTCCTGGAGAATAGACTGTAGCATGGGTTTGCAGCTTATAATATGCAGGCCAATTCTCTGTCATGAAATGCTTAATTTACAGGTGAGTCTTTCTGCCTTTTATGAAGCACTCCATCATCATCTTTCAGCTTCCATGTAGAACAGGGACAACAAGCTAGATCAGACTTAACCTTGCTTCGGTACAGAAACAACCCAGTCAATAGAACTAATACTATGGCCATCTGATGCTGCAGTAGATGTGACTTATGTTTCCAAATCATCTAACTTCCAGTAGTTCCCTACATGTGCCTCACTTCCCACTCTCTGAATTTCTGGGCTTTTATTATTCTTGATGATACATAGAGTTCATTTCTCTGATCCCATTTTTTTAGTTGCACAGATGTGAATATTTTTATCCCTCTCTTTTTTTCTTTTTTCTTTTTTTTTTTTCTGGCCAAGTCAGTCTATTGTTTCTAAATAGGACTGATATCACACAAAGGGCAAGAAGGTAATTTGCTGTTTCTTTCCGGCAAGCCAGGCTTTACAGCTCTGATAGCCAAGCAAGTTACTTCATCTCTCTGATGAAATCTTGCATGTTCAGAATGTGCTGAAGTCAAGTCCAGGCCTAAACAGGAGTAGTCCATATAATTACTGTACAAATTTTTTGTTGAACTCTCAGTCCAGAAGTTCAATCAAACATGAATTTTAAATGAAACAGATGAGATTTGCATTCATGATATTCTAGTTTCCTTGTGATTAAAGCTGCTTTATTGGTATTGTCATTATTTTTCTTTTCTCTATTTTGCCAGGTAAAATTTACCTCTTTGGATTGGGGATGAGAATGAGAGGTTCTGCTGTTCCTCTTGAGTCTTTTTTGAATCTTACTTTCATGTTCTTGACATTTGGAGGCTCTGGTTCTCATCTTGACACAAGCAAGGATAGATCACATATTTGCCTGTGAAAATCACTGAGCTAAACTCCATGGTTACTTTTAAGGTCAACTGACATAAGCATCTGCTTCAAATTGCTTGTTGCATGAGCAGGCTGTGCTAATTCATATGAAGTGGTACAGGCTGATGCCTTTTAAGCTCTTTGTTACAGCAAAGAGAGGCTTGGTTTAAAGGATGATTTACTGTGTGAATATAACTCCAAATGTGACAGAAAAAAAAAAAAGTCCTTTGTGGAAGATTCCTAGAGTTTGTGATTCACAGGGAGAACTGGATAGGAAATGAGTCTCCTAGTTCTCCTGTTGTAACAGTCCAATTAGCAGCACCTCTCACCTCAGGGTTGTGCTAGGCCAGATAGGCTGCATTATTAAGGGAAAACAATTCTACCCCACTGTGTTTTGTGAACTGTCTCTATAGTATGTAAAGCCTGATTTTATTTATTTATTTATTTATTTATTTATTTATTTATTTATTTATTTTTGTTAAAGGAGAACAGAAACAAGAAAGCAACATTACAGATTATCACTATCCATTTCCTCTTTCATCTCCTAATGCTTATCCCAAATTCTGGAGTCTCTACTGCCATGAAGTTAATCTATCATGCCAACAGACTTGTGGAGTAACAAATTGCCTTCCTGCCTAAGTGAGCAGAATGTATTCAGCCTAATCAACATCTATCTAAAAGGACTCAATTTTGCCTGGATGCTCTGTTTATTGTTCATCATTCCCCCCATTTCCTCCCATATATATAAGACTGCCTGTTTTCACTTGACCCTCCTCTTATTCTTGCCTCTTTCTTGCAATGTTGATGCCTGGCCTGGAAAAATGTGTCTGGTTCCACATCTCTATTGCTATGGAAGTAGCCACATTAATGTGAGGGAAGCCTATGAACTACCATTTCCTGAGGCAACTTCAGCACATTTAATGTGGCACATTTGTCAGAAACTCACAGAGTGATTTTTTTTTTTTCATTTAAATTCCCCCATATTACCATGCAACTTTACTGTGAACTCAGAGAGCCTTGCAGAGCTTGTGGAATTATAAGGGAAACCAAAGTGACATTAGTTTAATAGAGCAGCATCAATTTCCAAATTTCCTGTTGTTACTCTACTTCCTAGTTTCACTGAAGGAAGAAAAACAACACAAAAAAATACTCTTTCAGTCAGCATTAAGTTCTTAGGGCTGAGTGTCTGTTGCTTCAGGAGCAATGCTTCTGTGCACATCTCTTCTGTGCACATCTATTTGTGGTGTTGACTATGAACTGCCTAGGGATATGGCCAGTGCAGTTACTTTCTAACAATCTATCACCAACAAATGCAGAGCTCTGTATTTATGGTGAATTTCTTTGATCAACAGTTGTTAATCCCATTACTATAAAGACTTGTCTTCTTGGGATTGGTGCATCAGTAATTTGAGCCTATTTTATAATTGAATCTAGTAGAAGTCAATTATGAAGAATAACAAAGGAGAAAGGAAACAAGCTCACTAGGTTTGTTACTTTTTGGATTTGTCATCCGCTAATCTTCTAAAGAATGCAGAGACATATTTATTTCCAGTCAGCTTTGGAATTACAACTCAGGTTTCAGAAACTACCTCTGATCATTTCCTCTAGTAGTCGCTCTAGTATGTCAATACTGACAATGTCTTTTTATTTTTTGTTTACTTGTTTATTTATTTTTGCTTTTAAGAGGCTACTTTTCTTTCGAGATCTGAAAGTTTGAGCCTCACTGCTCAGATGTGCAAAATATATATATATATAAATCTTAAATAATCTTTTTTAATGTTTATAAATTTTATAAGATTTGTAGGATCCATAGCTAAGGGAAATTACATATTGACAAAATATCAGTATCTAGCTGCATAGGAAGACTAGCATACTCCAGCATT
>JAVCKT010010329.1:0-13980 GCA_032273925.1 Rhynchotus rufescens | reverse complement strand
TCTTTTCATTTTAGTCTAAACACTAAGAAACCTTTCTATTCTAGCATCACTTCTCATGTTTGGGAGTAATTACAAACATGGTATCAGCTAGTGACTTCATGGCAGCTGCAAATTCCACTAATTTACTGATTTATATTTCAGTGACAGGCCTTATTTTCACTCCTAAAACATTAAGTGCTACCTCCTCTTGAAAATCATGGGAAAAAAAAGTTTTCCATTGTACCCAGTATAACCTAACTTTCAAGGCGATACTTAAAAAGGCAGAAACTCCAAAGGGACACATTTATATTGTAGCTTATTTCTACAATACTTGTTTCAAGACATGTCTGACAGACATGAAACCACAAAATATAACACAGTATGAATCAGAAAGAAATAAAAATACACTTAATCTGTTCTTCTCACTGGATTAAATCCAATTGACTGAAACAATGGATCAGCTCATGATTTACAAAAATGTGACTGAAAATAGAACATATTTCTTTCATTATTAACAGAATAATCCCCTTCAAGATGCAAAAACAATCCCTCCTTTTCCCCAAATACCACACAATCCAGTTAAACTCTTATGATAATACATTTTAGCCAAGCTATTAGATAAAATTCTTTTAAGTCTAATGCTTATCCCTCATTTTACATGGTTTTAGTAGCAAGGACTTAGAGATATAGAAACAGCAGGATCCAGGCAACAGAAACTTTAGAAGTAGATTTAAAACATAAAGTGTCCTATTGTTCTGTGCATTACAGAATTTTTATTTCCTGAGGAGTCTACATCAAAACATGAATAACTGAAATTATCCTGTCTGGCTGATATTTCTCACATTTAGAAGCAATATGAAATCTTAAACTAGAAAGCACTAGCAGTATGGTCAACATGTGCTTTGAGTTAACGTATGACAGGTGACAACCTATGTAGAACCTTAACTACATATAAAACAGTTTAGAGCATCTCTAACTAATACTTTGAAACCTAAGAGAAATATTAAGTCTCCTATCCCAACTAGTTGGCCGATATTTCCAACAGGTCTCTCCACTTTGAAACAAAAATCTGAATGCCATTCAGCTGGGTAGCTATTCTGCCCCACTTACTTTTGGCTTTCCATGAGGAGGCCCACATCACTCAGAAACAGACTACTGCTTTTGGTGTCCCAACGTCCATATGAATTCCCCCAAGATTTATTATTTAAAAACAATGCTCTCTTGGCTGTCTGTAATGACACTTCTAAATGCTTTAAGTTGGCCAGTCTCTCTGAGCTAGATGAACTTGGCATCTCATATGAATCTGAAATCAGCAAACACTAAGTACTATCTTTAGATGTTATAATAATTTCCTTTTGTATAACTACCTCTAACCAAGTGTTACAAATCAAACAAAGTCACAAATCAAACATCAATAAAAATGAAAGCAAATCCCATTTTCAAATGCAAAGTAACCGAGCATACTAAGTGATAGCCCCAAATACAGCTGTCCATACCAGCTACCGTTCAGCCTAATTTCCTTTTATGAGCACTACTAAAAATATATATATATATATATGATTTCATCTTTCACATTTCTGAATGACTGTGTCTGTTATGTAATGCTGGGATAGTGGCAGAAATGTGCTATGATTTGGCAGTTTGAATTCCACTTGTCTTCCACATTTCTGTTCCACATTCAATTTATCTTGAACTCTAACAAATTCTTGACTTGGCACTGGGCTGCATGAGGCAAGCACAACCTCTTTGCATCCTCATTATGCTTAAACACAATATGCTACCGATTTCTAAAGGATTCTTGAAACAGTAGTAGGGTAGAAATGTAGAAAAAAAGGTAAATAATAAAGATCTGAAAAGATGTTTTTTCAGAAAACTGGAATGTTACAAAGAATAGTCTCCCTTATTACAGCCTTTATTTATCTCATCTTCTAGAGTCTTTTCTGACTTTATTAACATGCCATACAGTTAGGAAAGCTCTGTATCAGAAAGTAAAGGTATTGGTTAATATCCTGATTTGAATTAATTCACAACTACTATACTCACTTCATATGTTTGAAATACCTTTTTGCTACACCTCGACAAATTGACAATTCTTTGCATGTGACACACATACACACTTTTTTTAACCTATTTTTCAAATAAAATCAAAAGCTAAATAAAAGCTTAGACAACTTCAAGCTGATTAGCCATTACTTTTGAAACAGCTGTTTCAAAATAGCCCCATAAAGCTATAAAGTATTTCGGTAAAACTAATCTTCCCAACATGTCTGAGATATACAAGAGCCTGTATTCAACTTATCTTCAGCTTTACGAATCTCAGACTTCAAAGTGATTTTCTTTTGGCTAATAAGTGTTCAGAATATGCATGTAATCCCTTCAAGAGTTTACCTAATTGGAGGAGCCTTCCTGACTTAAAGTTGACCCTAGAGTGAGCTATATCATCAGGCAAGTCAAGCACTATGGTCTCCCGACATTATTCCTGTTTGTAAGGGAACCAGCTAAACTAAGTCTACTCATCTAAGAGCACAGGATGTACCAGATAAGAACCAAAAGATTATCTCTGTATCAGGATGTCAGCACCAGTTAAATGATATTTACAGTGACAAATAGCTTGTAACTCAGGAAGAAAACAAACAAAAAGTCCCGTTGCAGCTGATGGTATTTGGGCTGTGTGAGTTTTGGCCCACAGGTGGGCTGAGTGCTGCATTTCCCCTCGTGGCTCTGCAGGCTGCATAAAGCAGAGCTGGGCAGCAGGGCACCTGGGAGGCTGAGGGTTCCTGTTTGTGTGGGGGATTTTTGTGCTGTCTTGGAACTAAAGGTAAGTGACCTGTATGTGCTGTCTCAGTGGGCCAGGCAGCTGTGAGCCATGAGTCCCTGCTCTCCTAGGGGGTAACCAGAGGACCTCCACTCCCTGCTATGGTGCCTGGAGAGAGCTGGGGTGCTTGCTCAGGAGGTGGCACTGGGTGGCTCTACAGCTGCTGGGCACATCCATGGGCACATTTCATGTGCACAGCTCTCATTATGGTCAAAGGAATTAGAAAGGTAATGAAATATGTTACTCTCAAACTCTTGAATACTGCTAAGATGATCATCTGATTTGAGCAGGTATATATCCTAATTTTTTTTTTTTAATATAGATGAC
The DNA here is from genome assembly GCA_032273925.1 of Rhynchotus rufescens. Lineage (NCBI taxonomy): Eukaryota > Metazoa > Chordata > Aves > Tinamiformes > Tinamidae > Rhynchotus > Rhynchotus rufescens. Next base: position 10,859 of record JAVCKT010010329.1, on the reverse strand, counting down.
TTGTAAACACAGTGCCTGGATTGGAAACAATAGTATGTTTCTTTCAGGATTCTGTTATAGGTCAAAGAATGTGGGTGTGAAGGGGCATACTGAATAACTAGAAACAATAATATAGTAATAAAAGAATGATTACAGTAATAAAAAACACATTATGCTTTTCTTGATAAAACGTTTATAAAAATCAGATTGATCATGATATTCTATGACTAGAGATAAGAATTCAGTAATAGTAATTACAATAACAAGAGAATTCATTTTTATTCTTTTACTTACAAGCTTATAAGTTAATTATCAATCTGATCATGATACTTTATGTGAAATCATAAATATTTACATAATCTCACTTTTAAACATGCTCTGTGAAAGTAAAAAAAAAAATATGAATCATTAAATCTCAAAGTGAATGTAACATCTTTCTCTAGCCTCAGTTTATGTTTTCTGAAAAAATTCTAGAGAAGAAAAATCTGTAGATTTAAAAAAGGCAATATAAAGTTACTTTATATTTATATCTATATATTGCTTTATATTAAGGTACTTATATTAAGGTACCTACAAGGTGCTTTAAATTTCATATCATTAGGATATGTTTCATTGTTTCTGAATAGTAATTTCACAGAAAACAAATATTATGATTGTAATATATTGGTTAAATTTCATGTGCTCGTGTCTCCCTCTAGTGTCTATACCTGTTCTGTATATTTTTAACTGGATTTTGGAGATTAGTCAATGAAGAGGCTGGAGTCTGGCAAGGACACTATAGAAAACTAACAAGAAGTAGATGAAAAGTGAGACACTTGCAACGTGCTTACCCTGGCTGCTTAGTTTGTCTATTTGGCTTTAAGATATTGGGACTGAGTGTGTGTGTGTGTGTATACACACACCCCGGCTGTATCATACAAATGAGTGTTAGACAAGAAAACTGGTGAGTGTGCTACTATGTGTACATCATTCACTTAACCTCTTAACCACAAGGATGGTGCCAGTAAGAAACTGCAAAGCTGCTGACAGAATGTGCAAACTACTGTACCCTGTAATATGCCCTCCTAAATCCCATGGGACACTGCCAGGATGGTTAAAGTAGACTTAGTTTAAGTGCTTCTTACTTCAAGTTCTTCTGGAAACTAATTTTCACAATATAAAATTCTGCACAAGCAGAAAATAAAATTCTGCAAATATAAAAGTCTGCACGAGCAACAGAGTTTTTGTACCAAGGTCTGCCTTTGGGAGCACGCTTGTGGGGAGGAGGAGAGAGTTGCTAACAGTCAAAAAGAAACTGAGATGGAGAACTCCATGCAGGCAGCTGTGTGTCCCTATGGCTCCTGCAAGAGCTGAAACAGAATCTGTTGTTTCTTCTGAGAGTCTCTCCCACCCAGAAAAATGCAAAGACCCATCAAAACTAGTAACCCCTCTGTGGGAGGAGATGCTTAGATGTTCAGTTATGCTCTCCCCACCTGCAACAAAACCCTCAAGCTCACAGGAACTTTAGCAATAATGAATTTCTTGGTATTTCAATATCGGCCTCCTTTTGTTCAGTTAATTCAACTTGCTGCTTCCAACTTAGCTTCAAACAAAGGTTTGGGAAAGAATAATGAAAGGCAAAACCAAATGGAGTCCAAGGAGATAATAATCTCTTTCTTAATGTTAACTCTGATAGATGTGACATTCCTTTCTTGGCCCTTATAAAGTCAATAAAAGATTCCATTGACTAGAACTAATCAAGCTTTACTAAAAATTGGCAGCTAATTAGTCACTGAGGTTTTTCTTCTAGCTCAGGCTGGTTTTGCATTTTATTACAAACAAGTCAGAAGATACATGGTCAGTAGTGCTTAATTGCTGAAAGAAGGAAGAGGCTGATGTTTCACTCTGTCAATGTTTTCCTTGTTATTGGGCAACTAAAAACCCTGCCTGGCTGTGATAGTATGACACTTGTTGGTCAGCTTATCAATATAGAGTGGGTAATTAATAAATACTTGATAGTATTAGTACTTGATAGGTGTTTCTCAAACTTATCTAGGAGGTGTTCGGGCTGCACATTTGCTCTTCAGTTGCTGCTTGAAGAGCAGCAGATTGTGATCCCAGCTTCATTAACCCCTGTGCGTCCAGGGTAGTATCTGTCATATCAAGCAGAGATTGCTTAAATGCTTGTTCTGTAAAAGGGAAAATAACGGTGTTTTCCTGCCATTTAAATCAACTGTCCTGCTTTCTGTTTCTGAGTAGAAAATGTGAGCTAGAATCTGAGTAAGAACAAACCTGTGGATAGCTATGTCTAGTCTTACACATGTCCTGTAATAAGAATTATATTTATTCAGAAAAGCAAATCTTACACTTGATACGCTATTTTATACTCTTTTGTGGTTGGGAAGGGCCAACTATCTTTACAGTGCCTCACTATATGTTGCAACTGGTACAGCATCAGTTGCTATGCAGAAATTCTTGGCAAATCCTGCCAGTGTGAAGTAGATGGCAAATTAAGATACCTAGAACAGAAAATTCTACTCATTGTACCAACACAAAACACTTGCCGTTTTGTGACAGACTTTCTTATGCTGAAGTTGTGCCTAGTTCTCTGTGTTTCAGAAGGTTTTAAAGGTAAAGCTTCTTTTTGACTTAGATTTTGACCTAATGTTCTTGCTGACTATAACACCCATAAAATCCAGTTATCTAGTACATGCATCAGTAGTTCCATTTCAGTACAATAGATCTGTACAATATGCATTTATACAATCAAAGAGAAGTATTAAAACAAAAGAATGCTGATAGAAGATTAGCAAAAAACTCTATTGTCAGGAGGAAAAAAATTAATTTCTCTTGCTGAAACAATTTTAACTGATCAATGTCACTTTTTTTCTTGCATGATTCATATCACTTTCTGTGAGAAATTACACTGAGCAGGAATAAGTGATATTGAATTAATATATCATAAAAAAGAAACCAGATCTGTTTTGTTTTTAATATCAGATTTTTATGGTGACATGCATGTGATTCAGATCAATCAATTTTAGTCTTCTGTAAAAATGTTGAAATATGATACTTTTGAGATAATGCAACAAAATGTATTACTATTTTTTCATTTTTAGTGCGTAAATAAGTAGAAAGCCATATGAAAGAGAAATAACAAATAATTTCAAACAAAACCATTTAATTTAAGAGAATATCCTGACAAGACAAAGGAACAGATTCTGCCTTCAGGTACAGTCACTGGAGAAATTCAGAAATTACTTGGCTATGAAAATAGTAGACTGAGACATAAAGTTGTTACCCTCAATAACAAATAAGGGGTTTTTTTGCTATACTTGCTTTGGAGAAAAGATTTATGTGTTCTCATTATCTCTAAAGAGGCAGGAGAAAGCAGAGCAGTGTACTCACTGTCCCCACAGTTTACATAAGGAGAAGGTTTCTGTTTACCATAATGATCCCTTGAATAACAACATTTTAATCCTAAGTCAAAAAGAGCAAGACAGCTGCATTCAAAACCCTTCTTCCAGATGGGGTAGTGCTTGGTTGCTGGTTTTTCATGGAATTCGGGGATTGGTTTAATTAGGCTGATGGGACTTTGGGTTGAGCTTAACAATTAACTCTGCTAATCAAACTGATGTGTCCAAATGCTCCTTTTGGGTTTTGGTGTAAAAAATTCTCTTGGTAATTCTCTGCTATCCACTTCGTAAAATAGCAGACTGGCAGCTCCTTCCATGATCTACAGCTCATGTTTATCACTTCAAGAAAAATACGTTAAATTCAATGTCTCCTTTATTAATAAGAACTGATATTAACACGGAAGGATAAAGGGATATAAGAAAGCAGGTTATTAATTTATGTTAGTGCACTGTATATGTTAATCTTTCTTGAGGAACCTTTAAATATTAGAAATTCTACACTGCTAAATATTTTTTTTTTTTAAATTACAACTTCATTGATTCATCAGTGACTTGCAATTCAACCATAGTACTCCAGTTTTTAATTGTGTGGCTTGTGTTGCAGTTTGATCTGGTGAGAGATTAAGTCTCAAATTAGTAAAATTAATACTTTATGCTTTGACTTTATATTAGCACCTAATAATTTATGGAATCAGATTAAAGATTATGGGCTTTGTAGCTGCCAAAGTAAACACAAAAAAACAGAGACAGTCAGAAGAGTAAAGAATGTTGCAAAACCAGTGATTTACTTCACAAAGAAAGGTAGAAAACAATATACATTGATGTTATGCTACTAAATAACATGATATTTATGATCACCATCATGCATCACCAAAGAAGGTAATAAATATACTACGAAAAACAGCAACATGCATTCAAGTATTACTGGACAAAAGACACAAATGTTCTTTTTCCTATTTGACTACCGAAACAAGATACTGTAATTCACTTCTGACTCTTCCTAATGTTATATTCTTCAGCACAGCTGAACAGGACAGCTCCTTATTCAGGGTTATAATTGCTAAGAGCAGTTCTAACAAATACCACCTGTATAGGTTGCCTGAGTTGTAGCCTTCTCAGGAGAGGGGAGAGGAAAAAAAAAAGAGGGGGGAATGTTACATTCAGTAAATGACTTGGTGCACACCAATTGTGTGCCATGGTTGTTCTTATGGTTAGCAGTTACCAGTGGCATGGTAACTCCTGCCTTTTATTTCTTATACTGCAGGCTTTAGCTTATCTCGAAGAAAATCAAAACAAGTAAAAGTTATACAAATACTCAGTAAGAAGTAAAGAATTTACTCACTACAAGTGAGTATCTTGTTTTGCTATAGCAAAATCTTAAGTTCATCTGTATCCTTGCAAGCAGCCTTATGTATCAAGTGCAGTATAACAAAAAACTCCTTTACAGCCATTAGTGCCTGCTGAAGGAGAGCCTGCCCACCCAGCAGGGCTCTCACGGGGCAGGGGATCTTTTTCAGCTCTTCGGTCTTTCTGGACATGCTGTGAAGAGCTCCCTGTCCTGGTGAGGCAGAAGACAGAACTGTGAAGTGGAAGAAGATAAGGCTGCTCTGCAATAGCTCAGATCCTGCCTGTCTGGCCCATAAAATCTAAGAACATTCTTGCTTCCTTTCCCATGGTCATAAACTCTAGAGAGAATGTGGAACTTGTGTCAAAGGGGAAGACTACTGATTTAATGAATTATGGTGCTTATCCTTATTTAAGACTTGGTTAGAAAGTTGCTATTAGAAACATCCTCCTCTGCTAAACTTTTTTTTTTTTAAGCCCTGGTTTGAGATGGAGAAAACCTTGCCTAAATTAAGTCCTCCTGAACAACTTTTTTTTTGTTCATATTTATTCTTGGCTCTTAGACAGCAGTAGTAAGGGGTCTTACTTTTAGTGCTCAAAAGGATCAAATTCAAGACAATCTGACATTTCAGGCAAGTTGATAACAATTTATATAGGGAAATCAAATGAGAGACAAGAACCTCACTGCTAGAAAGGAAGGATAATAAAACGCACGCTAGAAAATGCTGTAGCAGAATGGTCACGTATGGAGTTAATGCTTCCCCTGACTGATTCTCCTGCTCCTGAGGGCTCAGTTAGCAAGACAATCCTCTCTTGGGGCCCACTGACAGACACTAGGGAATGGCAATAAAGCACAAACAAAAAGCAATTCAATATACTAAAACTGGCCATACGAATATTCTCTATCCCTGTGTTCCTGGGAAAGAAGCTATTATGGAAGGCAGTGAAGGGGTCACTACTATCCATTAGGGAAACTGAATGCTAGCAAGGGACTGGCTTTACATGAGCAATATCCTGGTGGCATTCAGCATTCGCGGGCAATTGGGTAGATTCCAATCATTGTTCAGTTTTGAATAAGTGCTAGGGCACTTCATGTGGAACCTGTTTTCATGACTTTTATGAGTATTAGCCTATTTGTAATTTATATATATTTTTGCTGAATATAAGAGGAATTAATTTATAAAGTACATATCAGTAAAAATTAAACATAGAACACCAAATTATCCAATTGAAGTACTACAGTTGATTCAACTAAGTTCAAGCACGGTGACAATATCTTCATGAGACTTTGTTGTAAAAAACAGGTAAGAAGCTCGACTACACATTCTCTTTCTTTGCTAGTTTGCATGGCATAATTCCACTGACATTTAGGAGCTGATGACATAACACGGTTACTTCATGCCAAGAATTCTCATTAAATTGTGAGTTGACCCCAGCTATTTCTGAACTTTTTAACACCCAGAGCTACAGTACAGCTGGTCCACAGAGATTAAAAGCACAGCTTTGAAAGTGCAGCTCCCCTAATATAATCCTTTCCAGCCCCTCTCTAGAGTGTTTATTTTACTCTCCATGTATGACTTTGCTGTGAGCTACTTTCTTTGCTATCCTGAGGTGGTGCTGTACATGTAAATACTTCATTACTGACCATATACAGAACAGGATCTGCAAGAGAATGTATGTATTTAGTACAAACAGCATATAACAAAATACTTGATATTTGTAGCTAAAATTTTACAAGAAAGAAAAGATTGTGATAATTAGATACTTTGCAGTCTAGCCTTTTGTGTTGTATCCCTTGGGTAAATTAAAGATAAAATTCAAAAGCTGGAAGGAAAACTAAAAGTCAGAGGTACTCGTGGTACCACCAGATACTCAATGTAATTACGTTCAAAACAAGTAATGTAATTATAGGTATTTAGGAGGTTACACTCTTAATAAGACATATAGGTAAGAAATACGTATGTATGTACACCTGTGCATATTTAAGACAGAATTGGCAGAAACAGTTCATAATAAATTGAGTTTCTTGTAATCCGGGACAACCCATGCTGGATTACATGATTATCACAGTTCATTACTACAGAGTAGAGCTGCATTTTCTGGATTGCTTAGCCAGTCACTTCAGTGGCAATTGGGCAAGGAACACCATCAGTTAGACTTTCAGACTCAAGAAAACATACTTTTTTCAGAAATGTTTGCTGCTGTTGTTATTCCCTACAAGTTGTTATTTTTCTTAAAGTAATACTTAAAGGTTCCCCTAAGGAACTTTAATTTTGAAGTATGCAGTAAAAGAAATAAAGGACAGACTATATGGTTATATAGCTAATATGACATAAATGAAGACAGCTTTGTACATGTTCAAAAACAAAACTTTTAGTACTGATATGTCACAGAATATGTCCATCTGGAAGACAAATGATTATGTATAATCAATTTAATCAGTTATTTTTATTAAATAACTGACTACAGTTCTTTAACTTTTTCATTTAGTAATATTAGAACAAAGGGTTTCTTCTTTGATGGATCACCCAGCTGAACTACACATGAAAACAAAGCAAGCAGGACTTAGGACAGTTTAGGACAGACCTAGTCTGGTTAACTGATTTATTTAGCCCTTACATGAACTGACCAACTGTTTATCATGAATCTAGTTTATCTAGTTTTGTTATTTTTTAAAAAAGGCATAACACATAGAATTGTGGTTTTTTGTGTTAAAAAAAAAGCACTGCATAGATTATATAATAGTCTGTAAATTATAATGTCATTTTATAGTAAGCTGTCAGGTAACTCATGTCTTGTAGGCAACTAAGTTGAACAGAGTGCTAGATAGAAAATCTCTATGGGAGAGATGTTAGTTGCATTTACAAAGTCATACCAACAGGAGTAATTGTTTTGCTAGTACATGTAGCCTCAGCTTTGGTACCAGTTGCTGTGAAGCATGTTCTCCTTCCTGATTCCCTACAGAAGAAAACATTTTTGTGTATCTGTGGTAAAAATGAATTTTAAAGTTCCCATATAAATAACAGCGAAGGAAACCTCATTCCTTCTAGTGTTTGTTTAGCAGTTACACTTCAAAGATTCTCTGAAACCCAAACAACTCCAGGAAAAGGAACACTGAAACACACCATGCATACCAAACAGATGAAAGGATTTTAATGCATCTGTTGATTAAACAGTAGGCCAACAATGATGGGAATGTATGGAAATGTATGGAAATACATAGTTGCAAATTCAAAAAAGAAGGGTTGGGGGCACCAAATTATTTCAAGTTCATGACAAATATTAATTCTTCCATAGATGAATTTCTAGTGATGCATTAGAGGAATGGGAACTGTTACAACACTTCAAGCCTACGCTCCTGTCTCATATAAGCCATTCCTACAGATATTTGTAATTTTCACAGAATGCTCTCAGACAACTCATGACAGCAGAGAGTACTCTTGGAGTTCAGTCACTGTGGACATTATTGCCTTGAAGCTGTAGGAAACAATCCAAACTCTTCATTATGCTCTCTGAATATGATAAAGTAATCTTTTAGCCATGCCTTTCATTCAGAAATAAAACTTTTGCTAGCACAGTTGTTTCTGAAGCTACTGATATTCTGGCAAACATGTATAATGCATGAACACAGTTGCACTTCTTTCTCATGAAGCCTGTTGTTTATTACAGTATTTCTTCCTGTAAGAGCACTGTAGACTTGTGATGAATGATTAAGACTTTCTTATAGTCAGAATGTATTTGCTTAATTAGCCTTTTAAATATTTTATTTGATACCATAGCAAGACACAACACTATTTCACCCAAAGAAATCCAACAAAATAAAGAATGTATGTTTCAATGAGGACAAAAATTACTGTGTTAGTGTTATTATGAGATTTACCAGCTTTAACTAAGGTATTTTAAATTCTCAACTTAAATGTGAGATTGAGGGCCAACTTAAATTGGCCCTTAGTAACATACACAGTTCAGCAATGAAATAAAACAGTAAAGATATTAAGTAGCAAAGAATGGACTGTACCAACCCAGAAAACAGCACATTCTCATAATAGCACGTTTGATTACAGTAGTCAAAGATTTTCATAACTGAATTACAGAATGTCCAGTAAACATCTCATTCTGTGGAATATTTCAAATATGAGCATTGGCACAGCCATGTATGGAGCTTTATAGTTTCAGTAAGTCAAAACTTCCTCTGCCATAAATACGAATTTTGAAATCAATACTTGTAAAGTTAATTTGGTCTGTAACACTGCTTTGGTCAGGTACTTTCAGGAGATTAGCAACCTAGAAAAATCACCACCTTAGACCCCAATTGCCCTTCACAGCCTCTTTACATTTTCTTCTTGCAGTATTGAAGGGCTGTAGAGACTCTTTTTGTATATCTGACAAATTCTTTCCCAGGCATTTAGTGGAGAATGTCCTGGGAGATGGTTCTACATCCTGCTTCTATCAGATGTAAATTATACCACTGCAGTTTGCTTAAAAAAAAAAAAAAAAAAAATCAGTACAGAGATGTCTCAACAAAGCCTAGAAGGATGATTTTGGAGACCTCCCCTCCTGCGTTTCATTCTCATCCAAAATCGTTTGCTTAACCCTTGTTACTCTTTCTGCAAATGAGCAGGGTATTGAAAAGTAATCTCACTGAAGTTATCACTAAGCATATGGATGAAAAATAGATGACTCAATATTTACTAATAACCAGTTCAATAAGTGTATTGTATTGATCAAAAAAAGGGGAGGCTGAGAAGTGAGATATTTTAATTTGTCCCCTTTCTTCCTCACGTTCCAGTTGCCTGATGACTTTGGATAAAACTTCCTTCCATGGCTTAGATCTAACATGGATTTTGCTATTTTTATTCCTATTGTTATTGGTGAAGTTACAAATTTAAATGCAGATATTGGCATATAAGAAATTCACAATGCTTCCCCACTCCACCCCCCTCCTTCAGGGTAGAAACAAGTCTGGAATATGTTTGACTTCACAGGGCCAGCACATTGCAGAAAGGCCTTCAGAGCAGCTTGCTACGGAACTGTTTCCATATGCTGAAATAATAGCGCGACACAATCACAGAGATTTGCATTGTCAATGGTCAAAAATGTAAGCAAGAAATTTAACTTACTGCAGACAGATACATATTTAAAAGTATAAGATAATAAGCCACAGAGGTCAGATGAGATGCATACATCACAGGTTCTGACATATGCATTGGCATGCGAACTATGCCATACAGCAATGCGAAATGTTGGCAAGAAGGGTAAGCATACTTATGATAACCTGGCCAGCATTAATAATTTGATGTGTGCCATAGTGTAAGATACTTGGCCATTCTGAGAGTATTATTTGGTTGCTTGAGCCCGTGCAGTGGTGTCTTCACTGCCTTTGTGAGCCTATCTAATTTTAATAAATCTACCTGTGATGTGATCACAGAGTTACGTGGGCCGAAAAGCCTGACAAAACTATATTAATCTTTCCCACCACAGAAAGAAGGAGTGTGGGGAAGGAGCCAACACAGCAGAATCCTCCTCGGTGACCAGAATGGTGAGTGGGTGAGTGGTCGCCCCTGGCACCTGCTGCGTGCGAAAGGAGGTAGCCTCTCATTATGAATGTAAGATTAAGTATTTACTACAGGATCTAAAGGTATTTGCTAAGAAATTCTCTTAAATAATGAAACTTTTAGAAGAAACGTATTAGAGTGGTTTGTCTCTACTGAAGGGCATCTTAATACTGAGCTGCATCTTTTGTTAATATTGAAATATGAGTCAGACAAAACCAGTGTGAATTTGCATTCATAATTCCTTTATGAAAAGATAATTTGACATGCTCACCTCCTTCTCTTTGCTCTGCATTCAGCTTTAGTTGCAAAGCTCATTTACTGTGCTAATGCCTCAACCCCTTAAAAATGTCTGTTCATGCCACGTCTCATGATGAATACCCATTTGTAAACAAAGAAGTGATTCATTATTATAGCTGAAGGGCATCGTTTTACCTGGATGTAAATTTATCATTTTTTAATGCCTCGCAGCTTGATGCTGGAAATCTCATCAAGAACCCTGAAAGCTTCGTTGACGCAGACTGATGATCCAAACAATTAACTTCATAATGGAATCGGCAACTGGAGATTCACATCAACCAGCAAAAGA
>JAVCKT010010326.1:15948-42511 GCA_032273925.1 Rhynchotus rufescens | reverse complement strand
ATTGTCTGCCATAGATTACATTTGAGCATTTTTTTTTGTTTTACAATACGATGTAGGGCATGAGGCTGAAATAGATGAAGCAGTTGTTGTGAAGTGACTAAGTAAAAACTCTTTGGACTAACCCATTTGAATGCAAGCAAGTCACGTGGAACAAAATAAATGACTAGAAGACAGCAATATCTGAACTCAAAGTGCTTTGAGGATGAAGGCATTGAATAAATTACATGTTTCTGTACAAAGAAAATAACCCCTAAGGTGTAACACTTTTTCAGCTAGACTCAACTTCAATATTAGCAAATGCTTATGCAGCAACTTTTTCTTTGTTCTCTTTATTTTCATAAACCATTCAAACTCCCTCCACCTTTTTCACCTTTTTGGTTATCTCAGTTTGCTCATGTATTTGCAATGCAAACATCATCCTTTTTTGAAAAGAATCTATTTCATGCTAGTTTCACCTGATTTGCACTGAAAGCAATATCTTTATGTACTGTGCACTTAGCAAAGACAAGAGATATTGTGTCTTTCGAGAAGTAAAATCATGTCTGCTCTTGCCCAATATGTATGGACCTAAAATCACTCTAAAACCAACACCCTCACTAGTGTTTTCACATCAGACAAAACAGATCGCTTTATCACTATGAAATATTCATGCTGTTATTTCTATAATTTTCACTTGAATAAGCCAAATGTCCACTCTAGGTACTTAGGCCACTGTGACTTTTATGCAGTAACATCAGAGGCAACATGCAATCTCAAAATTGAAAAACAGAGGACTCCTTGGCCAAAGAGCTTTTTTTTCCAGAAATGCTTTTTTATTTAAGAAATCCACTGTATAGCTTGTTCTGACAAATGTCACAGTTGGGAAAATTCTTCCACTAAGGGAAGATTTATGATCTATAAGATAGTTTTCCTTTATTCTTCAGAAGACTGGATTCATCAAATACAAATTGCTTTTTGATTTGAAGATCTGCTTGTTCAGTGTTATACAAAATATATATATATAATAAAATACAAGAATGGGGGAAATGAAAATACTCATTACTTGTAGGTTAGTTTTTTGACACAGAAACATCATCTGGTGTGATCAACTGTAAAGTGCTGGAGTACCAGTGTAGAACTATGTGAAATATAATTTCCCACAGCAAAAATGTTGCTTATTCTGTTATTCATGCAGACCATCAGCCCAGATGGAAAGGTTGGCAGGCACACCAATAATCCAACAGATGGCTTAAGTGGGGACCACCAAAACACCATGCATAGAAGATTGCAGTTTATGGGAGGACTTTGACTGAAGAACGTCCATCCTTTAAGAGAAGTCATGTTAGCAACTACATTACAGCACGTATCCAAGAGGAGAAGTGAATTTAAAGATAACCTAGTTGTGGACTTATCATGAACCGTACAACAGAAATGTGAAAATAATTCTCCTCCTTTGGGGAAGACTCTAGGAACCAGCAGCAAACAAAACCTGTGACACAGTCTAATTTTCTTCTGACTGGGTTACAAATGCTTGGATACCTAATGGTGCTCTGCCTCAAAGTTGGACAAAGGCCACAGTGTAGATCCTCCAAAGTTACAGTGGTGACAACTGAGGCTGTTTATGCTTTCAAGTAGGGCTGTCAAGAGGATATGGTTAGTCAGCCCATAAAGGACAAATGCAATTACAAAAATCGTGATCAAGAACAGTCGGTAAGGTCTTGGATACAAGAGGGCTTATGAATAACTTTGTGCTTAAAGTTACAAGATTGTTTGAATTCTTCCTTCAATCCATACTAAATGCCAAAAATACTCCTTACTTAGAGGGTGATGAGAGCTCTTTAGTTGATGTGATTGTGCTGTGGAAAGCACCTTGTGCAAACAGTGTTGTTATTCATTAATATACTCATAACCTTGGAGAAAAAAAAAAAGACAAGAAAGGGACAGAGGACAACATTTAAACACGTGGAATCAATGGCAACCTGAAGTCTGCCTCTCCCTATTGCCACTGCTGGCCATAACTTTAGGTTATGGTCATGTATTTTTGTTACCTTCTACTGTTTTGTCTATAAAGTTCTCAAATAGCCCAGCCGCCCAACCCAAGCTGAAGTAGATCAGTATTTTTAAATTCCTGAAGAGAACTATTTGTGATTTGCATATAAAAATGAGAAAAATGCTACATATCATCAAAGGATGATGCTTTAGGTAGGTGAATATTCTGAAGTCAAATTCCTGTTGCTGCTGAATTAAGAGTTTGCCCAACAAAAATATGAAATGCTTTAAATCATAAATGTACATTACACACAGAGATTAAATGGTCTTGAATGATGTGTGTGAAGAATGCTAAAAATATTATTTAGTAGCTTACAGTTCTAAAATGCCCAAGACAACATACAAAAGAAAATTGATGCTCACAGTCTCCCTGCTCATCTCTTTGGTTAAGCTGAATGTCATTATTACTGCAAAACAATACTCAATTTTTAAAAGCTGGTCTTTGTGTAGTTTAGTCATAATCTAATTGAAAGTCAAATCTGTGATGCTTTAATACTTGATTTGTATTTCTTCTCCTGCTTGTGAGTTTTCCTAAGTCAGTATTGAAAAAAGAGTATCAATACAGTATCATTTGGTGATAAAAGAGCATAAAGTAACATATATCCAATGTATATAGTATTTAAGTCCAGATAAAAATAAATCAGTTATAAATTAGTGTAACCCACATATAAAAAAATGCTCTTTACATTTACATTTTAGGCCAGAAATTAGCCTCAACCTGTTTAAAAGTAGGCACTTAAAGCAGTCTGCATTTGGCCAAAAGTAATACCAGTCACTTTTAACTACTGAGTAACTGCAAGAGCGCTTCTCTTTGCAATATATTTATCAGGTCCATATGCATAGCTGATCCTCTGCTATTACTATCCTGCAATGGAAGCTGGAAACAGCTCCTGTCTTTCTCGTTTGCCTCTTCTCACAGCCAGGCAGAGTGCAGATACTGAGGATGATGGCCAGAGCCTTCCTCTCAAAGCATCTTGTGATGTGGGAAGAGTGATGCTCTGATCTGATCTGCTGAAGCCAAGCACTGATGCTAAGTGCTACCCTAAACTGTGATAACTCTTTCCTTATCCATACGTTGTTCAACCTGATAGCGTGGCAAGCTGCAGTGGGCAATATTTCCCTGGGTTATGCCAGTTCCTGGCCACTTTTGTCCCTGTAACTCTCATCCATTTGTCCCTGAGTCAAAACTCCCGTCCCACGGTGCTGGCTGCTTTAACTGGCAATCAAGGTCCATGTGGCTCTGCTCCGTTATTTCCCTGAGTAGCCAGGGTAGGGAGGAGGTGGCGGGTACTGCATCGATGCCTGCGGGGTTGGAGTATATGGAGGAGGTAGGTCTGCGGGGTACTCCATCTCGTACTCGTAGCTGTACGGTGGCGGTGCCACTGGCATGGGGTGAAAGGAAGAAGAATTAGTTAAAAATGAATCTTTTTTATTTCATGCACAGGCCCTTAGGTGTTTTCAGGTTTAAATTCAGACTTTCATGCAGGAGATGGAAGTCTCCTGGCAATATGCTTTTATTTTTCTTCCCAGTCTATCATTATGTTGTCACTGTGCTACAAGGCAAGCCCCTGCTTATTGCCCCTTCCTTCACTGCTCATCCCCATCCCTATCTGCGTTTTGTGCTGGCAACGCTGCTCAGGTTGCCATATGGCAGATGACACCAGGGTGATGCGGAAGAAAGCTTAATATTTTAAGGAGAGGATTTTAGCTAGGTTTTAGCAGCTTTATTCCCTTTCAGCAGCAACATGGATTTATCTCAGAGTGACTCTGTAGCCAGGGCCTTTGCTGACCTTTGTGGGCTTCTCTCACTGCCTGTGGATCCCCAGGAGATGTACAACCACACGCTGAACACAGCACAAAGCTCCTTGCTGCTCCTTGCTGCATTACACACAGCAGGAGAAAACCCTGACATCTTCCCAAGATGTTCCTAGGACTCAGACTGTGTAAGAACAGGGCTTTCACCTTGTACTGCCCAGCAAAGAAATTCGAGGACAGCCCCATGTTTTAAAGGAGGTCAGATACTTAGGAAAGAATGAAAAGCTCCCACAAACAGCTGCAAGTCTTTTATCAAATGCTTCTGCTAACCTTGGAGAAGAATCTACCCAGGTGCAGAGCACGATAGGGGCTGAGGGTTCTGCACAAAGACCCCACTGGAGTGGTCTCTGTGAAGCTCCAGAGTCTGTTTCTTCACTGTCCATATAACTGTGAGGGATTTCCTATCCCCTCCCTGGAGATCTCAAGCAGATTGGTACTAAAAGAGCATTTTAATAAGACAGAAAACAGAAGCCTGGGATAGCTGCAATGGAGGGAGGGAGCCTGGGTCCCTGTGTGGCAAGACCTGCACTCTTTCCTCTCCAGAAACCCAGCTGCCACAGTGGTTGATCCAAAGTCAGGGCATCCCATCGCTTGCCATTCCTGTCCCAAACTGCCATTGGCAGGAGGGAGGGTGTAAACACCACAAAACTAGAGCCAGGCCAATCATTGTTCCAAGACTACTGATGCTGAGGGGAACATGAAAATAATGTCAGAGCTTGTCCCATCCTCCAAAAACAGCTGCTGCTGCTGAGAGGCAGGACTGCTCAAATAGTTATTTGCACTGGGCATAGGCAGCACATGGAATCTAACTGCCTGGTGGTGGATAGGTAGGTGATGAGTCAGTGAAGGAAAAGCCTTGGGGAGAAAAAGGTTAGAGCCCCAGGGCCTTCGTTTTGTTCTTGTTTTTACAGCTTCCAGTGACTACTAGCTTCTAAAGTAGCTCTTCAGCAATTCGTGTTTGAGAATATTGCAGTTTTCTCTCATTACTCATCTCTCTATGCAAAACAATACTGC
The DNA here is from genome assembly GCA_032273925.1 of Rhynchotus rufescens. Classification (NCBI taxonomy): domain Eukaryota; kingdom Metazoa; phylum Chordata; class Aves; order Tinamiformes; family Tinamidae; genus Rhynchotus; species Rhynchotus rufescens. Next base: position 37,654 of record JAVCKT010010326.1, on the reverse strand, counting down.
AATAATAAGGGTGATTATAGCTGGGTTTAGTTTAACTGGAAAGTAAGAGGATGAAGGAGAAAATAGATGCTAAGCACAGTCATTATGACAATGGAGTACATACTAAATACTGGGTAGCTTGCTTGTAAGTATATATAGTGCACAAGAGCTGCTTTGCTCTTCAGCAGCACAGCTGCTTCCACATGGTGGGGAGCCACTGCATGGCAAGTGTCTTGGTGGGGACGCTGGCCCGACGTGCTGGAAAGCCATCACTCTGCACGGTCTCCCTCCAATCGTGACCTCTTGCAAGGGTGTTGCTGCGCCTCCTTACCTGGGTATGTGCTGATGGCGTTGATGTGCGTCGTCCGGATGACCCCGACTCGAGTCCCGCGGTTGTTCTTCATGCACATGCAGATACAGATGGCAATCCCAGCAATCACTCCCATTATAAACACTATCCCGAAAACAATTCCAGCTATTGCTGTGCCTCTGCAAGGAGAACGGAAAAAGGCAGTCAGCATCAGCCACAGAGTGCTTGAAGACCCAAATTCTTTTCTCAGGAGCAGTCCTAATTTGACCAAAGTAGTACATACTGATTATTGAAAATGCAGCACATACTGACCCATGAGGGTGTCAAAATAAAAGAAATGAAAAATCTCAGAAGTTCAAATGAGAACACTTTTGAAGTGGCACTTCTTAATTGTGACAGACCACCCTCCTGACTGAGTTTATGTTAAATTTGGGGCCATTCCGGGACCTCCTTAATTTAAAAACTTTTATAATTTCTTCTCTTTTCCTCATCATACAAGATTTTTTTTTCCCCCCTAACAGCATTGGCAGAATTTTATTTTTAAAGAAAGAGTAAGTTATCCCCAGTAATATATTCCAGAAGCATCCCAAAACGCCTACATGCTGTACTTGCACAGGAATGTTTTTGTCATTGTTTTATCTTGGGTCAAAAAGTCTTTCTGCTGCACGTCTGAGCCCACAGATTAAGGAGAGTCTCCTGTTCTTGGGGATGAGCAGCAAAGCGCAAAGCAAATGGCCATTCCTTCACACTGCTGTATCCAGCATTTGGGGCTTAGGCAATTTCTTTTAAAAGGAGGAAAGAATTCAGCTCAGGCCCTGAAGTAATGAATCAGACTTTCCTTGAACTTATTCAGAGCAGGGAAGCCTTGCAGCACTGGCACACAGGAGACAAACCTCACTAACAGTGCACTGAGTGCTCCCTAATATTACCGAGGACAAAATGAGTCTTTCTGATGCACCTCAGTTCACTCTGGCTTGTTGTCAGGCTCCGCGAGTGAAACATACATTGCATGAAAGATGATTTTTATAGTCAGCCCTTCTATGAAAAGAGCACAAAGATCTGCCAGAAATATTCTTGTTCTGTTCATCACTGTATGAAAGTAGCAACCTTGCTGGAAACTTTTTGTACTGGACATTTTAATCAATCCAAGTTGATCATTTAGATGGCATAAAAAGCTCCACTAGGAATTATTGCAATGCAGCAAATCAGACAGGCATTGCAAAACTACAGAGATATGCATTAAAATGAGTCTAGAATAAAGTCTATCTTTCCTGTACTGCAAGAAGAAGACTTGATTTTCAAAACACTGATAACCTACTGGCTCCCAAAAAGTCAATAAGAGTAAGGGTAGACTTAATATTTGAAAAACTAGGCTGTCTGCTTAGGAACATAAATATGAATTTAAGAGCTTGTTTTCAGGCTCTTATTATTCAAGAAATTGCCCACAGTGTGCAGTACAATTACTGAATTGTACAGTATAAGTAAACACTGACAATTTGCTTTCTTACTAAAACACACTACCGGGGAGATAAATTACTCTCTACTGTTACATAAGAACGAATGAAGAGTATGCAGGGACAGTACAGTATAAGCAGTAAATATAATGGCCTAATACATGAAAGCCCAACTCATGACAGCGGGCATTTGGTGACGAAACCAGTAGCTCCGAAAACATCTTGGTACTCTGATGTGATCAAGTATGTTGATATTTACCAGTATAAGTAAGCTAGGTGCAAGCTCTCAAGGGGTAGCAGGACTCTTGATCCTTACAAAAAATAACAAAAGTCACAATCTGAAATGTTCAGAAGATGCGAATAGCTGACCTTCTGGTTTTCACATGCAGTTCTTCCTGTGAACATTATCACTATCTTGAGAGCAACTGCTGCATGAGAATATGTGGTTCAGGAGACACTTTAACACAGTATTCTTTTCATTACAAAAAAGAAAAAAAAATCTTATAATGTTACAATTAAGACAAATCAAGCGTAATAAAAAGCACATTTATTCTAACCAAGAGTAGACTCGTCAATCCTTTTACTACATCCATTAGGTGGCTAAATCGTTGTGACTTTTCTCTGGGAACTGTATCACAAAATCTCCACTATGCTGATGTCAGCCATTTCCTAGGTGCACAAAACAGAACCAAAGACTACCGACTGCTGCTCTCAGGATCTGCACCTTGTTTCTGCTTTGATTCACTATTTCACAGTACTTGCAGTCCAGGTATGTTCTGCCAGGTCATCTACCCTATAATCTACCCCATCCAGAAACTAAAACAATTTGCTGCACTTGCAACTGACTGCAAGCCAAGAAGATGGTGACTCCAATCTAAAGGCTGGCAAAAGTGTGGAGGACACAACACTGCACATACAGTACGTGCTGCTTTCCAAGAGCTACACTGAAAGCTCTGTAGGAATAAAGCTCATTTTAACCAGAATTTAAGCATCTTCAAAGGACAAGACTCCCACTTATTTCAGGTGCCATTTGGTTGCCCTCATTGATGGTCTGCATGGGCAAGAGAACAAGCACTCTTGGTGCACTGGGGCCTACCTGATATCCCACCCCCATAGCCGCATCCCACTCTCCTCTTGGAGTGACTGCTCCAATGCAAGATTGCTCAACAAATATCAATGCAGACTTAGAGAAAAAAGGAACAAAGGTGACAAAATGTCTGATACCTTTTTCAAACACAGCTTCTGCCCTTCCTGAGGAATTTAACCTATCAACTTGGCTTTGGGCAACAGAACCGAGACCTGAGGGCTCACTCACAGTCCTATTGTTTCTTTGTTTGTAAAGGGCTCTCAGTATAAGCACAATTGTATTGACAAGTTAAAAAACAAAACAAAACAAACAAACAAAAATCCCAACCAAATGAAAAAACCCACATTTGCCAACTCATCTCAATAAGGAAAATGAGGAATATCAGCCACTTTTCTTTAAAGCAGCCACCATAGCTCCTGCTATGAACTGCAGATGAAAATGGTCACCAAAGAAAATACTGACCAGTCTCACTCTGCTGACAAAACTGGGAAGTGCAAGTCTTGTTCAAGGTTCAGAAATGAGGCCAGAAAGAGATTTAAATAGTTAGACCCACTTCTGTTCACAGATTCATGTTTTCATTCTGCAATGGTAAATTTAGACCACCTATGGATAACTGAGCAAAGAGAGCCTGAGACACGGAGCAAAAGATGTAGGCCACTTTTTAAATCCAGTTAGATTATCAACAGAAAGAATTTCATTGCTCTTGGTGGGCTTCAGATTAAACCCAGTGTCATGCATTTTAAATTGCTACTGGAGTCAAATGCTTCAGTTTAAAATGATGTGTTTTTGAGGATCTGGAGAGAAGTATTCGAACATTTTAACACTGAAAGCGAGTCAAACTATGAACATCCTAATAGGGACCTGGGACACTTGCCACTCACAGAGGCTCCAAGAAAAGCTGTGAGCACTCTACCTTTGAAAAATCAGACAACATGTTCTCCACATCAAATCCTGGCAATGTCCAGTCCTGCAATAACTGTTCTGGGCATACAGCACAAAAATAAAATGTTCTTTTTGTGGAAAGCTTGTGGTATGACTAGAATGTATGAGAAAAAGAAAAAAGAAGTCTTTTCTGAAAACATGGCCAAGTTTCTTTTCATGCTATTTGGGAATTTTAGAAAAAAATATCCTATAAATAAATAACCATTATTGTTCCCTACAAAATGCTTGTTTGGTCTGCATCCACTTCTCTCACAAGATATATTAAAATTCTACATTATGAACAGAGAGATACAGATGATATTTTTCTTGCTATCAACACTGCAGAGCTTTTCAAGGGAAACTGCCTAAGAGATACAGGGCACTAAAGAAGACTTAGAAACCACATAGCAGAGTCACATAGCAACTAGGAAGTTTGAAGAGAAAACTTTGAAATTAAACCATTTAAAGGGAAACATTATGCAAGGTCCTTAACAGCAACAAAACATATCAAGAGAGAAATACTGCCATGGGAAAAAAAAAGAACGTAGAGGAAAGTAAAGAGGGGAAAAGTACTTCTAAAGTAGCAGAATGTCAAGAGAAACTGTCAAGGTAAAAATCAGGTATTCAGAGAAGCCTTCCACCTGCTCTCTATGCCACAACACCCTGCTGGAAAACACATAATCCTCGTGTGCAGCTTGTGTTTCAGCCCACACAGAGCCTCATACAGCAGCAATAGCACTGGGGATATCAGGCCTTTGGGCGATCTAGTAACATGGGGTTGCTGCTCTAACCTGCATGTGCTGGACATGAGATGATGGAAAGGCTGAGGTCTCCTGCTCCTTGATGTCTTGGCCAACAGAAGTGAAGTTCATTTAGCACCACTTTTCCTCTCCAAATGGCTAGTTACATGGGATTTGGGCAAGCAAAGTCATCGTCAAATTCATTCAGGTTGAGAAGAACCTGACCTGTGGGGTGAGTGGATCTCAGGGGCATAAAAATATTATGGCTCAATTGGTGGGACTTTCTTTAGAGGAAGAATGAGGACTGGACAGCTCTCAGTATGGAAATGTGTGGAAACAAAATGAAAATAAATGGAAAAGGAAGAAGTTTCCACAGCCCACACTGCTATATGCCAGGGACCTCCTAGCCTGCTGGCAACCTTTCATTGTCTCAGTATGTCCCATGGGCACCAAGGCAGCCCCTACCAAAGTGGCCCCAATGGCACTGCAGGGAGTGTCTCCCACAGCCCCCGTCCCCTTCCAGGGACTGATTTCTCTTGGCTTCTCTTCTTGTGCCACCAGGCTTCTTTTCTCCTCTAGCCCATTCCGTTCCTGAAGGAGTTCTACAGATTTTTCTAAAATGGAGCACCCAACAGGGAACCTATGGCCAAGGAGATGCCTAGGGAAGAGTGTAAGAAAAAAAGGAGAAATATGTGTCTCTCTCCTGGCCTCCTTCAATTTGTTTCATAAATAACCTCTATTAGATCTGGGGTTTTCTTCTTGTTTTTTTTTTTTTTCACACTGTCAAAGTCAGAAGCTAAGATTTTATGGAACTATTTACCACAGCACCAAGTCTCACTTCTAAAAGGCCATGTCAGAGCAGAACCAATGATTCTGTGGGGGCATTAGGCTTGTTTTCTTGTTTTCCCCCTAGATGCATTATATTATTGTTGTCGACACTGAATTTTCCATCATGGTGCCCCCACTCATGTCCTCCACAGAAGAAGACAGACTAAATCTAGCACAGGTGAATTTAAGCCTCCATTTTTTTGAGAAGCCCAGCTTGCTCTGTAATACCATATCAATTTATAGAATATCATTATGGAAGCGGTAGAAATCCCTACAGAGATGCATTTATATCAGCATAAATGTCTTTTCATGTAATAGCTTATGTTAGCAATTTTACAGAAATTTGACCGAATAAAGCAAGAGGTTGTTAGAAGCACAGTTGTTAGGAGATCAGTATTCCCACTTTTTCTTCACTATATTTCATTACCATTTCAGTGCTAGACAGAGGTGCCATTCTAACAGTCTTCATTTTACTCAGCTCATCTCTTCCATCTCATCATCCATCCTAATTTCCAGCACTTTTTTTAGTTCTCTAATTAATTTGTTGCCAGTTCTTTCTATTTATGATTTGCTGGCACCGAACCTCTAGAACAACATTAATAATAATGCATGTAATACACTTTAGAATATCACTACTAATACTAATAAATAGTCTTTTTTCTTTTTCTTTTTGGGCATTCAAAATGCATCTGATAAGGGATTTTTTTTAACTCCTTCTCTAAGGTAAAGTAAAATAAAAAGAATCAATGATCTTTTGATCTTCTGATCCAACCACTGAAGTCTTGAAAAATGTTCTCTTTAGACTGCTAATTAGATTCGAAATTGCTTGGGGGGAGGGTGTGGTGGGTCATTTACTTATTAATTTGGTTAGTGAGCCACTTTGCTGGGACCGACAGCAGAAGCACAGCTGCTCAGCTGTCTCACGGGCAGTTTTCTCCTGAGGATACCAGAGCAGATGGGCGCTATCTGGCTGGTTTGCAGTTGCCCTTTAGTTCTAACAGAGGCAAAGCCACACTGTAAGTGCTCCTGTGAGAGCCTGGTTTTGCTCTGCAGAGCAGTTACTGGAGCACCTGGATGGATGAAGAAATGATTGCATGAGTCTGGGTTGCTACGTCAGCAGCCTTCTCCCCACAAACTTCTGTAACCTGGGAGCACAAAAAGATAGGATAATGTGAAATGAGAATGAGAGGAATGCCTCAAGGCACTAGGCTTGTCTTGCGGGCATTCCTTTGCAAGCCACGGTTAGGCCAAGTTCCTCCTGGTGCTTCCTTCAGAGGCACGTTTTACGGCACAGAGGAAGGAGATGACTGTCTGCTTCCGTAAACAAACCCCTTCTGCCTGTTAAAGCTAGGTACAGACTGTACTTGGACAGCAGCTCCCTGGGGAACAGATTCTTTTGCTCCCCTTCAGTTGCATTTCAGTGTGCCGTTAATGTTTAATTCTTTCAGAGCTGCTTCCTCTTTGTCATCCTCTCTCTACCTGGTTACACTCTTGAGATTATTAACTTGACATGCACAAAATGCTGAGCAATGCCCGGACTTTGTAATGGTGGCAGCTAATCACGAGGTTTATCAACTCACTCCTCCCTCAGGTCATCATCTGAGACTGCTGCACACTGCATAACCCCTGCAAAGGGTTACAGGACAGTTCATTTTCCTATGGTGCAGTGCAGGAGTAGTTGGGCACGCTCTACAGCTTGCTGAAAGGCTGCAGATCCACTGGAGCAGAACTGTGGCATACTTAAAGAAGCAGAGAGAAAATCGTATAAACTGCAGAACACAAGGATGCGTAATGATAGCTTGTTCTGGCTTGGGCTAGTCATTGGAAGGGCTTCTTGGACAACTCACCTTTGGAGAAACATGTGGCTACTGGCTTGTTTACTTCCTTTAGGCAAAATGTTTCACTTCTCTTCCTGACACACTACTGGGTGCAGTCTCAGAAAAGACTTGGGGACCAAGGGAATGATGCATGGCATATAGCTGGGAGGCACCTGTGGCAGCGATGTGACAGCCAGCGTACTTAATACATGGTGGTGTTATTAACTGATCACTGCTAAGCAAACATGTTGAGATCAGTCGCAGCCTTGTCCAGCATTTTCATCATACACAGATACAAATACTGCCTTTGAAATCAAATGCAGAGATGATCTGTCTGCTAGTTCAAAATGACAGGATGTTACTAGCATGAGAAAAACATTTCCGTGACCATTTAAATCAGAATAAGAGATTAAAAGAACAGAAATACAGAAATAACAGTGAGGGAAAAGCTAGTTCTCCAGATTTATCGAAGGAACATTGTCGAGGATTTTGTGACCGGCTTCCATCCTCACGTTCTCCAGCTACTTCCCTGGCTTGTTTTGCAGCAGCTCCTATTGCCCCACCTTTCCCTGCTCAGACATCCCTGACCTCCCCGCGCAGGCTACACGATGTCTTTCACAAGCTTCCCTGGAAAGGAAACAGCATCCAGAATAGCATTTCCACTTCTCACAATGTCCCTCACTGCGCTCCCAGAGCCTGGCCTGACGCCACCTGAAATAGAAGATTATGACACTCGTGTACCAAACATAATCTTTGCTTTGCTTTAGGGACTTTTATTTCTATCTGTTGACTGTTTGCATTGCTCTCCGAGCCTGCCACTTGCAACATGTCCTGAATTGGTAGCAAAGGGAGAGATGGGAGCTGCTGGTCATCTCCTGGCTTGCTGGGAAGCCAAGCACCAGGTCTGTGGGACATGCTGGCTTTCCAAGAGCACAAATTTAGTCACCCTGCTAATTGCTCCCTTTTGGTACTGGCCTTTTGGTTCCCAGAGATGGGAACAAACACTTCAGAGAATCGCAGGATTATTATCATTCGCGTAAATTTTTAACTTAGACTTACAGTTTTATTTATATCAGCTTCTGACAGCCCTTGACTTTTTGCATCCTATTAGCTCAGACCAAGAGATCCCTGCAGCTTCTCTGTCTGAAAGCTCTTGCCTTAAAAGCCTGACCTGCTCTTCTGATTTCTGGACTTTTTGTTTGTAGGATTTTGAAATCTCAGAGGAAGTGAGAGACAGAGCTGCCTAATTCTACTCAGTCTTGCCTCCACAGTAGATTTGGATCAGGCCTGCCAAGCCACAGAAAGGCTCAAAGGTGGGAGACTTTTAATGCGCCTACTCCAAGCTTCAAGCCTGTAATAAACCCTGCAGCCAACCACGTTTGACGTGTTTGACGTGATTTGCCAAAGAACATTGTGCACAGGACTAATTGTTATTCGATAAATTAACCAAGTGAGCAGGCCCTAATGAAAAGAGCCTATAGACAAGGTCCTTAATTATTGCCTTCTGAGGCAGAAAAACATCCAGGCAGGATACAGGGGACATTAAGTGCCTGAACAACATGGAAGTGACAGCAAACTACGTGGGGCCCCAAAGAGATCTGACAAGTCAGTACTATCAGGTCCTGCTCCCTGAGGGCATCAGGGCTGCTGCAGAGCCCAAAGCTTGGGGACATCACCTCACACTGATTTCTTGGTCACAGGGTAAGGAATCAACCAGCTATTAGATGAAAATATTAGAATTTGCACTTTTTTCTTTACAGTAGGAAAACATTTTTTTTTTAAATAATAGGACTCAAAACCACAGATGAAAAAAAAATGTGATGCCTATAATTAAGAAGAGTTGTTATTCATGATTTCCAAGGCAATTGGCTAAATAGAGAGGTAAACACTAGATGTGGAAACTCAAGAGATGTTTTCCGGGATGCATCATCCTGCATCATCACTTCATTTTCTTGCTCCTGGCCTTGACATCTCTCCTCATAGCTTCACACCATCGAGTCCCTTCTAACCCCCATTTGCAAAGCTGTGCACTGCTAAGCATCATCCCTTTCTTTTTTAATTTTCTGCACAAAGGGGTTCGTTTTCTCCACAGCCTTGTGTGCACAATCCAGCTGCTACCACCTTGCACTGTCGAACAAGCTGTCGTTGTTGGCAGAACTGTGAACTCACCATTCTCTGTTGCCATATTCCCTTCAGCTGCAGCAAACAGAAAATAATGAAAGAGAATCAACTCGTTGTTGGCAAGAAACACCTTCACCCCTTAACATAACAACCACACCTTTATGTCTAAATCACTGAAAATAACCAAGAAAAACAAAGTAGCTTTGTGCTTTGCTGCCAAGGAGAGTGAAAGAAGAGAGGCATCAGGGTGACTCTCCACTGCTGTTAAGAGCTGGGACCCAATTCCAGGACATGGCACCCATTTGGGGCATTCCCTCAAAAACTGGGACACAATTCCATGATATGAGCGTGTTTTGGGTTCCCCCAAGCGCCAGGGCTCACACAGTGGGATAAGAGGCTCAGGAGGGCAGTGCTGGAAAAAACTTTCCCCGCCTGTTCCCCAGGGCAGCACAAACTCCTGCCAAATTCAACGGACCACATTATCTGTGGCCCAAAGTCAAGGACTGACTTAATGAGGTAACTATATGTCATCTCCCTGCCAGTTCAGTCCTTTCCACTACAGGGCTGTCTTTGAGAAGCAGGACGCCACTGAATGCAGCTCCGAGTACAAGGTTATTATTTGGTTTGCTAATGAGCCAAACCTGTCTATATTACACAAATGTGACTCTTCCTGCTAAGAAATGAAACGACTTCCCAAAGGATATGCAAGTTTTAACTCGAGGAGGTAACTTTCCATTACACACACCTTGAGAACAATTTACTATCACTACAGTGTTTCTGGCAGAAGGAGCAGAGTTGACCTACCAGCTCTTTGTAAGGGCTTTCTGTTTATCCTACTAGGCTGTAACCTGGCATTCCCTAGGTTCCCCCCATGAGCTCCCACACAGACTGCCTCTCTACCATGCTGTCCCAAAATATGCTAACAGAGGCAAAAGCCCAAACTTCCTACCTCATATTCAGTCCATGCTTTTTACAAAACTGTGAGCAGCTGACTCAGGAGATCCTTCACAATTTTGGAAAAGTTGAGGCCAAGAGAAACATTTTTTCCTTCTTGGTTGCTAGTGGTCAGCTCTAAAGACAAAAGTAACCCAACACCAAATCTAATGCCTTGTGTAATTTGCTAAGTAAGGCACATTTTCAATATTGAAACAATTCTCCCTGGACACTCTCCCCCCTCTAAATACCCGCTTCGTGAATCATTATGAAGAACAGCTCTTTCATTTGCTAATGGAGACAGCACAAACTGAATGTTAGCTGGGGAGAGATTTGGGGAAATGAAGACCAGAGTGTGCAGAGGGAGAAGAACCCAAGCAAATGCCCACAGTACATAATGTATATTACAAAGTCAACTTCAGCCTTTTTTTTTGTGTGTGTGGCACAGCAGAGCTTTATCTGAACTGGAAGAATATTATATGGACGGCCATCCCTGAAATGCTCCTTGGTGACTCAGCCTACTTCTGGTTTGGCAAACGTTCTCCCTCAAGGGGGATTATAGATCTTGTTCAGGCATCCTATGATATATAATCTATGCATTTAATGGAGCCCCTAATCAGCCAGAATATTTTCAGAGAAACATTGTTTCACAGAATCACAGAATATTCAAGGTTGGAAGGGACCTCTAGAGATCATCTAGTCCAACCTTCTTGCTCGGTTACCCATCTCTGATATCGTTACTGTCCTAATGGTGGTAGGGATTGTGGTATTAGTTTAGTAACACTAGATGGCTGATAATATTCTAGTAGTCAGGCCATTTGTAAGATCTTAGATCTTACCATAACATAGTATCATTTGGTTAGTCCTGTTTTTCCCTAACTGCAGCTTCCGCCTCCTGGCCTCCAAGGGGAGGTTCTAACACAACATTTTTAAGGGAGCATTTGGGATTATTTCACATGTGCTATTTTTAGCTTCCTCTGTCCTTGGACTACAGTTTACGGCAGCTGCAGTAGGTGAGATGAGCCACTTTCCCAGGTGTCCCTTGGTGGAGAGCAGCTGGCTGTTTTAATGCAACCATACCTGGAGTACAAAATACCCTGTATCAACACTACCATGGAAAAAGGATAAACACTGGGAAATTGGAGGCTGCACCATCAGAAAGACCAGCAATACTTTGCTGCTGTGAGTGGCTACAACCCATGGGACTCTAGACTCAGGCACTTGGGGCGGTAGGGTAGGACCTTCTTGCTGGAGCCGTTTGGGGGTTGGCACCTGATGACTGCAGTCATGATTCCAGATAACAGGTTTCATAAGCTCAACCGACTTCCAATCCCCACAGAATTCAATGCATGTGACATGCAGTTCACAGTCCTCTCCTAATTACTAATATTGTTTCATTCGTACGCTATAAATCAGTCCCAAGGCTTAGAGAAGAAGATCATCAACTCTTTCTTCCTTGGAGGATTAAGGGAGGGAGAAGTTTGCCTTTTAAGAAACAAAGATGTCTGAATGAATGTAAACTAAAAGTTCTCTTCCAAATGACAACACAGTGAAATAAAATAAAACACTAAGCAATGAAGTAACTGAAAATGAATAGGTGCTTGCACACAGCACCATTTTAGAGATCAGAGCAAAAAAAAAAAATCACCTTTTTCAGAAATGTGAGTCTCAGAACATAAATTGTGTCCCCCAAAATGCATTTAAGATGTATTAAATTTCAACTCAATTGAAAGACTTTACTGCTTTTAGAATTCTGCCTGGTAGGATAAAAATGTAGAAGGCATATTTTTAGAAATTAAGTAATCTGAAGTGGCTCCTAGAAGATTTGGGAGAAAAAAAAGATCTCAAAAAAAGAGATATGAAAAATAGTTTCATAGATTATTTGATTCCATTTTAAAAAGCAAATTATAACTCATGTGCATTGTCTGAGTAACTGCAAAATAGCTTTTTACAAAGACAGTGCTAGCTACTGTAGTTATTGGGTCTAATCTCTCCGGTCTTTGAATTATCCAGTATAGGGATTTTTCCTTCATATCTTCCAATAAAAATAATAAGACACTGGAAGTTTAATTTTAGAAATTCTGGAGCACAGCGAAAGAAAAAAAATGTTTTCAACTTCTCTTTCCATCTCCTTTTTCTGATGTACTTTAACATTCAGCTCTCTTAGCCCCATGGTAGCAGTAAAGGAGCTTCTTTGCATTCTTTTCTATATCAAATTTTAATGCCAACTCCATTTTTCTTTCTCTCTTCCCAGGTGCTCTGCCAGACAGCTTATGAGATGTGATGCATTGAGCCCAAGCCTCTGGACACTCCAGCTGTAGGTCCCAATCCTGCAAAAGCCTACCAGGAACTTAAAGTATTTACATAAGTCTTTACAGGATTCAAACCCTATTAAGCAGCATAAGCAAATTATGGTTTTATGCTCTTGTTAAGCATGCATAAAGTGCCATTTAGATATAAAGTGAGCTAAGTGCTTGGGTATATGAATCATGTTATGTTTCTGAAGAAAAGGCCTGTGAGTCAGAAAACTGAAAAAAAAAAAAAAGGAAAAACTGCAATTGCAGAAGTATTCTGCGACTGCCATAAAATACCAAAGGTTGCTTTATCTGAAGGCAGCTGTGTTGAGGATGCAGAAGCCAATGAATGGCAAAAAAAAAGAGTGTACCCAGGCTACAGTAGATAATGTGGAGCTGGATTTGACCTCTTCCACCTCCAGAGCTCTTCAGGGAATGGCAAAGGACCAGTTGCTGCTGCATCAGCAATGATCTCCTTGCCATGAGGGACAGTTCCGTGCCCATCCACGTACATTGCCCGCACGTGGCAACTGAACAAAACCCAACCCAAGCAGCCTCTAGCCCCTTTTTGCATCTTGCCAGAGGACCAGATGGCCCTCATTCCTGTAGAGGTGCGCAGAAGGGGCTCCCCTCAGCCATTCTGGTGTCCTCCTCCCAATTTTCAGCATCACCTTCCCTTGCTTTTTATGCTAATGAAGTTTGATAATTTCTTTAGGCACAGGAATTAATATGTTTTCCTTTCCCATGAATGAAAGGCAAGAAGCGGTTTCCCTAAAGGCAATCTCAGGAAATAATAATATGCTTAGGTATAAATAAAATACTCCCAATGAAGTCAATGGATTCCAAGTTCTTTGCTGAACAAAGGCCTAAATCCACCACCTGTCGAACAATTAAAACATTATCCTTCCATTTTAGTTTTGCCGAAGGTCAGGACTTTGGCACTTAACTTGACTACCTTGAGAGAAACGCTGTGCCCCATCCCATGCGCCCCATTCTGTGGCTATCACCGTTGACAGGAGTTACACACAAGTGAGAACACCAAAGTGTAGCCATCCTTCAGGTGTCCTTCAGGTGTCCTTTGCCATGCTGCACACTCTGATGGGTTCATGCTCCTTAACTGAGCTCAGCCTTCGTTACACCTTCATGAAACGTTAGTGGTATTCACAAGCCAGGGGAGCTCACATCCATGCAAATATCTCTAGCAATAAAAATAGAGACATAGTGCCAATCTGAGCTCTTCTAACAAAATGATCCATAAATGTAACATTTTTTAAAAAACGTTTTTACCTTGAGGCTGAATGTACTGATTTGATGTCATGCCCTGTTAATAATCTACACTTCACATAATTTTCCAACAGTGTAAAGTGACTAGAAACTCTGATGTATCCTGCAAAATATTCAAAAGCAAAAGCATCCACAACCACTATATTGATGCTGTTTTCATTAAAATATATGGTTATAGAGCTCTTCTTTTTAACGTGTCACAGGTCATTAAATCATTTGAGATGTATGTGTAGCTTTTGGGAAGAGGAGACAGGCCAATAGTGTGGGGAAATAATGCATGAAAATGTTTTCATACAAAACCAGCCCGAATTCTGTCCCTTGGCCTATGTGAATCAACCAGTGCTTTGATTAAATAGGAGTACACTCTTGACTCATGGAATACACTTTAGCCTACACAGCTGACCATCACACTGAAAGCAATGCTGTTATGTCTGCAAGGACATATACTCTGTGACATACCGACTGCCCAAAACGCTTCCAGCCTAGAAACAGAATCACTTAAGCAGGGATCGAAAAGTCATCTTCACATCTTTACATCAAAACATGTAGCGCCAACGCAGAAACATATCACTGGAATTACTACTGTGGAGGAGACTTGCAAAATAAAATATTTTCAACCATCAGCTGGAAGGCTCTAGAACAGCTTTTCAAAAGCTGCAGTAGGGGTTAGCTACTTATAAGGCTTGAATATTAAGCCTGGCACATTTAGGATGCGCTGCCTGTGGTAGCGGGAGCCTGGTCACAGTGACCCAGCAGCACAGAGCAAGTGGAAGCGCTGAATTCAAAGCTATGCAGCAGATTAAAAATCTGCAGACAGCAAAAGGACCATGATGTCCCTCAGAGTCAATGCAGCCACCAGAGCTCTAGGAAATGGTGCTCAGAAGTAAGGAGAAGGAACTAAATCTCCATTTTAAACTCATCCAAGTTTTCAGCTCTGTTCTTTCTGAAGCAGCTGCATGCACTGGCTATTCTGTAAAATAGGGGCACACTCTTAGATCAAGCAAATATTTATCCAGTGTGGATATTTTAATCCCATCAGGACAGACATTGGTGAGATAGTACCCTTGGCCACTCTCGCCTATTGTGAGAGCGGTTAAACTAATTGTAGGGTAAATTTTCTGATATACAATATAAAATGCTGTGCTTCTGTGCTCTGTGGAAGAAAAGTGATAAATACAAGAAGAGACTGAAAAAAAAAAGGAACAATAAAGAAAGTAAAAATGAGACTCTAAGGGAATTCAGAAGAACTGAAAAAAGCAAGAATTAATTGAAAGAAAACAGAAGAATTAAACAGAAAGAAATAAAACAGAAAGAATTAAAATTTATGGCACTGAGCTGAGAATCTGTCCCTGTACCTTTCAAAGTTAAAAGACTACTCTGGCTTAAACACCATGGGTTGAATGTAAAGTTCCTGACTCAACAAAACACTTCATAACTTAAAACTCAACATGTGTTTAAATGCTTTGTTGCATTGGGACTCCAGGGCTTATAGGCAAGAAAGAAAGCAGGAATAGAAGTGGCAGTATGTGGGACTTGGCAGAAGTAGCAGAACGCACAGCACCTAGTACGTGACACTGAATGAAATGGAAGAGGGATGAGAATATGGTTAAGAATTAAGAGGGACTTAAGTACTGAAAGTTCAGATGACAAAAAGGTCTACAAAGTGTAATTCTGATCTTAGAAGAGCTAATTGGACTCACTGATTTCTCTAAAACCAGGCTGAGCTTTAAGAGCAGTGTTGGCTCTACCTTTGGTTTATGTCTCACCTTTCAAGTGGAAGCACTGCAGCTTCTCACCTTTTGTGTGAATAATGGGCATTTCCAGCAAAATGAAGGTCTGGGATAGGCACACTTCAGGAACGCAACAGCAATGGCATACACTCATGAAACAGGAATGAACGAGGAGGGAGGCCATGGCCGCGTCTCAATTCTGGCGGCCTGACAAGCATGCATGCAAAGGTAGGAGAAATGCACCAGCTGTGGTGCTGCCTTCATGTCCACAGCATCACAGAGAAGGTGAAGGAGATATGAAACCAACAGGGCAATAGAGAATGCAAAGACTTGTAGGGATGAGTTCACAGTATAATTTAATGAAAGTATTTCCTGCCATAAAAAAAAGCATTTGCACCTTTCTTATCACCTGCCAATTTGTGAGTAATGAACTGTGTGATCTCGTGGTTAATTAATTAACATCATGTTTCTATGGGATATTTTGGGTTAGGAATTATTTAATAATTCTTCCTTTCACATTGTATTTCTCCCCTACTTTACTACCTAGATAACTATAAAAAGAAAGATATATAGTTTCTTTATTTTTCTGATCTGAGAACTCATGGGGATAAAGCAACATATGTGCTTATATGTTTTTTTATAAGAGTGTATTTTTAATCACCACGATAACTTCTGATTATCAGCCTTCACAGGCTGCATTCACCAAATAAAACAACCCTTCCAGCAAGACCATTATTTTAAGATGCAACTTGCAATTTTTAAAATGAGTAAAGGTAAAATAAAAAGTAGCTCCTTTGTATTTCTGTCATCTAAGATGTATATTTCAAGATGACATTCAGTACACACTGCTGAATACAGTGAGCATACTAAGAAAAGAAAAAGTGTATCTGCCAAAGAAGTAGCCAGAACTCAAGGAATAACGTCAGTTCCAAGGATCTTTTGCTTTCCTTTATCACAGCTTCTCTTAGAAGGGTGTTTCATCTATTTCTAAATGTTTTTACAACTCTCTCATTTCTTTAATGCATTTGGAGATTGTGAACAGACCCTCCACCATAAGGGAATCAGATAATGCTCAGATAAACATCTGTTTAGTGACTCAGGATTGTGGTAAGCCCATTACCAGATTAGGGGTGGTCCAGAGGCTCTCTTGCAAACACTAACTTTGGGAGAGAAGAGAAAAGATAAATCAAATTCTCTTATTACAAAACAGCAATTCAGTAAAGTGCTTTTTTTTTTTTTTTCTATTTTCACCTTCAAAATAGAGTTCAAGAGATTGCAGAGAAAAAAGTTTTCACCACTAATGAGAGGCTTAGCTGAAAGCTCACATGATTTAAACTATGCTTTATTTTTTCTGAGAATTGTTAAAGGGAACAGTCATGTTTTAATTTTGCCTTCTCATTTACTGATTGTACAGAAAGCTGTTTCATTTAGCTTCTTTAGCTACATGCAGAATTAATCTCTATGTAAACAAAATGTAAATCATGTCCAATCAACTGCAGTTCATACTACCTGCAACCAGTGAGGTCTGACTGGAAGGAAGAGAAAATATAAATGCTCATCCAATATGAAAATCCAGATCAAATACTCTACTTCTTCTGACTAAAACCAACTCTATGAGGCTTTTGACTGCATTTGACTTACACTTTTTTAACATTTTTCTGGTCCAGTTATTCAACCTCCAGTCTCAGGTGAACAAGACATCCCAGGCAAGGGAAAATAGAGTGTGAAGAGATGGAAAAAAAACTCTTTAACAGGTTTCTAAGGGACATCACCCATTTTTAATTAATTAAGAGCCTGCCTGTGTGAAAAACATCCACAAGAATGAGAACAGGTTTTCCTTTCCTCTTTCCTGTGGATAAAGAAGTTACTTCAGATCCCCAGATGGCTCGAGAAGATGCATGAAAATTAGCAAATTAATGCAGATATTCCCCAGGCAAAGATCTAGTTCAGAAGGATTCAGAGTATTTTACCCTCAGTAGCATCCAGCTGAATCTTTCTATACTTCCTCCATGTAAAACTATGGTCAATGAAAGAAGAAATAGGTCTTCCAAATTGTAGAGCAGATAAATGATCAACAACTCAAAATCTAACTTTCACAATAACATAGGTTCTTAGACAGAGATGCCCCAAGGTACCTAATACTCAATATTTAAGTGAGGAGGGAATAAGATAATGAGTTTTAACTCATCAGCAAGGACAACCTTTCTTCGAAAACCCAGTGCTGGCCCTTAGCTGAACCTCCTCTCCGGAGTCCCATCCATGCTACAAGGACACTTCAAGCTTTTGCTGATAATTTCCCATGCTGTCACCACAAATTACAGATCACTGTATTAAAAAAATACCTAACTGGAGCAAGTTTACTTTAACTGCACACAGTTTAACTGCCATTTCAGGGCAAGGGGTGGCAGCGAGACTTAGTTTGCATTGAAATTCTGGGCTCTTTTTGTCTGATGGTGTTAATATGACCCCTGAATCAGGTCAATGGGAAGTTCTGTCCTTTCCAAACATTTCTGCTCTGTGAAAGCAAACACAAAGCCATTCATTATCGAGATACCAGATCTGGAAAAGCCTGCAAGGAATATATTATGTTTAAAAATGTAGCACACAGGTGCTTAGAGGTTCAACTCACCTATCCTGGTCTCCAGCTGACATGACATAAAATCAGAGGTAGAACAGCTTTTGTGAACTGAGCTGAGGGAACAGGCCATTCATTAAAATGTCATACAGAAAAACTTGAAGATAAGAAGCATCAGTCTAAAAAGAGAGAGAGAAAGGGGGAAAATGAAAGAGAGGAAAAGAGAAAGAGAGAGAAAGAAGGAAAGAAAGAAGGAAAGAAGGACAGAAAGAAAATAATCAAGCAGTTCAGTAGCCTAGCTAGTTCAATGGTAGCTGTTTGACAATAATTTCCAGGAAAAAAAAATGAAGATCTCCAAGGTTTAATGCCCAAGGATAAAAATAAATAAGATGCCATGCCATTAAGACCATTCAAGTATTATCAAACTAAAGGAAACACATTCTCTATCTTCAAGGCTAAGTGCTGCAAACACCAGTGCATCAGCTTCTAGATCCATGAAGATAAAAGCTAAATGACACCATGCTCAAGCACCTGTGCCCACCCTGCTGACTTCCCACAGAGTGGCCTCAGATACTTTATTCAGGATGTGTGCAGAGCTCCTATTATGTGGAGCTGTTAAGAAATTAGTCAGTGCCAGAAGTGCAATGCTGGGAAGTGCATCCAAGAAAATCATAACCTAAAAGCAACAGTGATGGCAGAAAGATTTGCTGCTGCCCTGGGGTTGGCAGGGAAAGACAAGCAGTATCTATTCCTTTCTAACCCTGCCTGTCTCCCATCGTGGGGACAGAAGCAGAGTAGGTTTGGCAGAACTAATCATATATGATGGAGGTGTCACAGTGGAAGGTACAATGTGGCTGGGCAAACTACGGGCACCATGGAGTGGATTTCGCTCTCCCTGCCTGTCCTCTCTTCGCTGTCAGAAAGGACAAGTACTTTCTTTATCCCTTCACTTCTACATAGGAGGCTTGCTTTGCCAAGCTAAACACTAGGAATTACATTTTTTGTAAGTTGTTTAAGTTGATGCCTGTGTCCCTAACTGGGTTAGGAACACTAAACTACTTTTATAAAAATAAGCAGCCCCAGTTTACAGGAAAAAAAGAGTCACAGAGGTTGAATTGTGGCAATTCCTGAAAAAGCATCTGGGATTTTCAGCCCTTGTATCTTCCTGCTGGCATCCATTTCCCTATTGCAAAATGAGCTTTTTAACTTCCAAGCATTTTACTGCACTAGATGTGAAGATGTTGAAAAGCCCTGCTAGAAGTTTCCTCAGCAGCCAGAGCCCAGAGATTTGTGCAGGAACAGGGGGTGTGACACAGGCTGCCAAATCCCTTCCTCTGGCGAAAAAGGGCCTAAGATGGGAAGAGCTTGGTCCAGAATATGATGCAAAGTCAAAGAGCTTTCATGTGATTCAATCTGATACTAAGCTTGAATTTCCTTTGCTATTTGCAAAGAGTGCCTGAATCCAGGAGAATCATAACTCAATGAATAGCAGTTTGTGGTTATTAGCAAATTTCCATGATTCACCAGTTTGGATGTGAGCAAAATATGATATTAAGAAGAAGCCACATTTCAAAGCACAGATGTGTAAGAGCAAGGACACACAGATGTGTAAGAGCAATAATTTACCACAAATGGTAAATTATAGCCCCAGAATGTGCTATTTGCAGGTACAGCCTGGTGCATGTGTCCCTACTTGGAAATCGGCTTTGGCTTCGCTGGGTATTTCTCCTGCCGCAGGCACTGTGGCAAACTGGGTGCTTACTGAAACACTAATCCTTGCTGAACTCCACACATCAGCGCTGAGGAGCAGTGATATGCTGAGAGTAACTCACAGAAGTACATTTTTTCAGACATCTTTCCTTCTTTCAAACAGCAACCCTGAGACTTTTTGTCCTCCCTTGACTCAAGCATTAATGGAGCTAGTGAGGCTAAGGTGAAGAGTTACACCGCAGCTTTGATTGTCGTGTAGTAATGAGATCTCTGGTGTTCCTGTGGTCCAGGAGATACAGAATACTTTGTTCACTTGGCATGAAAGCAAGGGGCAAGAGTGGAATGGAGTTATTCCTCTCTTCCTGAAAAAGGAGGAATGAGAAGAATAGACTCTGATAAACATTAAATTCTACTAAGAAACAGGAAGAAATCCCATTCTTCATATTTTACACTTTAGTGTGCTCACTTGCATACACACAGGATGACAGTAAAAACCCTCCTAGCGTAGCAGTTTACACTTGCTTTGCTATGTACCAACAGACAAGAAAGGCAGCAGAGGAAAAAATCTCTTTATAAATTAGGCATCATAGAAGAAGTGATTGGAAAAGAAAAGATTGTAATGCTTCTGATAAATCCTTACGGCAGATTCTGCAAGAAGCTTTCAGCAGCAGGAGACAGGGACCTCCCATGCTGGGAGCCCATCAGGCACTGTTGGCTATGCAGTGCCCTGAGATCAACAGGCCCTCAGAAGGTGACGCTCCTTCTCTCACCCCACTGCTGCTATAGCCAAGACTGGGTTATCTGACAAGCACTTGTTAGGTCGCGATTTCACACTCTGACCTTAAAAAGAAACAGGAGTTAAATGGTGGCACAAATATAACCAGGAAGACAGTACTCATCCCATAGGAATCTTAATGGTACTGCTGCGTGTTTCTGAACTAAGCACAGAAGTCAGGAAGGTAGGTAAGAAAATACAAGTGAACTTTGTAAAACAAGTCTGATCAAAATCCCCGGCAATGTGTTATTCCCCCACAACGTTTCAATACTTTTAATCTTTGTGTCAACTTCTCCATGTGTCAGATAAACCACAAACTACTGATGTATTTTCTTTCATCTAAGGAAACAGGCAGGCTCCTGGCTCAGGACTTGGTGATTGAAAGCAGTTCCTTGCCCTCAGCATTGCCTTTGTATGAACATAAAACACTTTGGGAGAGCCATGTTGGCATGGGCAACATAACTCTGCCAGTATTATCTATGTGGTATAAACCCAATCTATTTTTTGAAATTCATTGCCTGCCAAGAAATGAATTATTCATGTATAATATATATTTTGGAAATGGACATGTGATTGCTAGCATTATATGACTCCCTATTTCCTTTGTCATGCTGGTGAACAGAGAAAAAACCCTACATCTCTCATAAAGAAAGAACTCTCAATTATGTTTCTGTTTACCAGTGCTGAGCACTGCCTCAAAGTTTGACATCAGCATAAGAAATAGTCCCCCTCTTCCATCTCATAAAGTTTTGAATTCATTTGTGTTGTTCATAAACTACCTTTGAAATGATGTTAAGAGAAAACATACTTTACTACTAGTACAATCATAACACAGTAATAGCATGTGTTATAAAAAGATGTGCATGTCATTTGTTAATGCAGTTCTATCTGTAACTGTAAAAAAAAGCAGCAGCACCTCTAAGTGAAGGCAGTAATCTTCCTCTGAAAGCTGTAAGTCTACACACAACTAATAGCTTTCAAACTTTTGTAAGGCAACATGGTGTCACACTTCAGCTCTGCTTTGTCATCTTTATGAGCCTAAATCTCATCAACTACTTGAAAACAAATATTTGTTCCCAGGAAGAAATATGTGCATGTGTGCTGTGTTACATATGTGCTGTACTTGGAGTGCATCTTGGACACAGCTG
>JAVCKT010010326.1:0-14573 GCA_032273925.1 Rhynchotus rufescens | reverse complement strand
AACAAAAAAAAAAAAAAAAAGACTTCAAACACTGCTAGACCAACTGCACGGGTGCATGTTGATGACATGGTGCCCGCACACTAGGCTTGCATAGCACGGATCTTTTGGCCTTACTGCACAAAATTAAGCACAGGTGTTCAGAGGTTGACCAGCTAACTCATCCTCAAAAAGTTAGCCCTGGAGCAAAACAGCTGTTCCTTATGCACAGGATCCCACTGGCCATGCAAAAAGGCACGGGCTTGCTTTGAAGTGACCTTGTCTGGACAGCAGCATGTCCAGATGAGCATTTCCAGATCAGCAATGAACTTCTCAGACTGCTCAAGCCAAACCTCAGACCACCAAGCATCAAACCTCTGATCTGCGTGTGTTGGTTTCTCTTCTCATCCATTGATCACATCCCAGTCAATACCTCTTTCAATGATTATAGGGAGTGAAATCATAGCTATATTACAAATTTATGGTAACATTTATAGTAATAAATTATGCAAAATATGATGTGACAATTTTTTGGCAATTTAAAAATAAGCACATAGAGGTAACTATTTAGGGTATCTTCCCATTAGTAATGATATGCCCACTGACAGAAGCAGATATTTGGTTATCTTATCTCACCAAGGTAATTTTGCAAACATTGAAATTCTCAAATTCCTGTCTAGCTTCTTTTCAGTATTTCAAACAACTAGACTTGAAGCTGCTTTGCCAAAGCTCTCTGTTCTCCAATTACAACTCCTTCTTCCTGGTTTACATCCCCACACACAGGTGGGAAAACTTAGTTAAGGGCACTTAACTTAAAACTATGGCAAGTTTTCAGGGCAGCTCTGAAAACTTAGTTAAAATCAAGATGAAAACATGGTATGGCTGTTTCCCAGGAGTTTTTCCATGAAGCTGACCTTGGGCAGGTATCACAAAAGGTGGAGAGTCTTTTAGCCCTGCAGCTGCATCCTCTAACCAGTCCCTGCACTCAGTTTTGGGAGGGCCATGAGTCCGTAGGGCCAAACGAAGAGGAAAACATCTAGACCACCATCCAAAAGCAGCTGTTTCCCTATTGGAAGGGCTTCCACAAAAGTTATTCTGCTACCTCTCCAATGCCTGCAGAAATGCAGCTTTATGCCAACAGCCTCTGCATCAGCTCTAGAAAGTCCCTTAGCTTTCCGAAGTGCGAAACAACACATTGTTTCAATAACAGATGCTGCTGCTGAGCAGACTTCCCCTAGATGTGTTACCTGTGCTGTAGTTGTGTCCTTGCTGGAGGGGATCAACATTTCCAAAGAAAAACAGTCAAATGTGATGGACACGTGGCGCAGACTAGCCATGGCCAGCAGCCTTCAACAGCTGCCTGCAAAGCTGTGATCATTTGCTGTGGTTATGTGCTGTTCTTGCTTTGTCCAGCTCCAAATGACCCACCTCACCGAGCAAGGACAAAGGAAATCAGTGGAGAAGGTGGAGAGCAGGGTAACACACGTGAAAAGAAGACAAAAAGAAGACTGCCAAGGGAAAAGCAGTGAATCTTCTATGCAGACCTTATTCTCCTTTTTTATTCGGGAGTTAATTTAGACCTATATGAGAAGACACTTTAAATTTGCAGCAGTGTCCCCTGCAGTCTTGGCAAGTCTGACTTCTCCTTCCAAGCAGCAACCTTTCTGCTTCAGGATTATTTTCACCCTGCTGGTTTCCACATCTGGCCTGGCTGGTCTTTGGCCAAGGGCTGCTGCTGGGCGCTGCAGCTCTCTGATGTGCCTGACGTCTCTACTGGATCTGCCTCTGACCTCAGGTGGGGCAGCGAGAGGGTGGCCAGGGCACAGACAGCGAGGGGCCCTGCTGAGCTAGCCCAGGGGAAGCCAACCACTGAGGGCACCAGCCACGGGAACCACCTCGGTGCCAAGAAGGGCCCTCAGCGCAGCCTGGTAGGCTGCTGCTTGGTCTCCAGAGCTGCATGCATTCAAGGTCTCCAGAACAAGGATCTCCCTCCTGCCGCAGCCACGAGCGTGGGCGGCAGTTCCTTGCTGCAGACCCAGATGAAATAAAACATTGGGAGCTTTGCCAAGGCATGCACATGGAGGAGCAGTAGGAGCAGATGTAAACTGCTCGCTCTTCTAGGGATGAAGTGACACAAAAAACTCAAGGCCAACACGTTCCATTAAAAAATTACGCCAGGATTAGTAAGTCTGATACAGCCTCAGGATTTTTACTGTTCTGATTCATAAATCAGTGGCTTCTATCCCAAGGGTAAAGAAAGGATTTATATATGAAAGTGTATTTAGGATTTATTGCCAGGATTTGTACTGTAAAGTCAAGGCAAGGATTTGTAAATCTAATTTCTCACTTACAAAAGCTTTTCAGGATTTTTTTTTGTGTGTGGTAAATCCAATTAATGCAATTTTAATTTCATGATTAAAAATCATGCTACCCTTCCCCCCAAATCTTCATCCACATCACATCCCCAGTGGCGAAGGCGTCTGGAATAGCAAGAGAGGCCCCGCTGTGGAGCAAGGTTGTCTGGAAAAAGCCTTGTCCCTCTTCCACGCAGATGAGGAAGCTCCTCTTGCAAGCCAGGGGAGCCTCTTTGGCATCCAGTTGTGCCAGCAGCGATGGCTAAGGAGGCATGGGAGCTGCTGTCTCGGGGCAGCTGCATATAGAGCAGCCTGTCTGCAAGCTCGTGAGCCCTGATGAGCCCCCAGATCTTGGGCTGCGCTGGGTTTCTTCTCCACATCCTGTGGGGTGGCATCTCCACTGCGAAGCCTGTCCACATCTCATGCCAGAGAGGCTACTGCTTGAGCCAGCACTCAAATACTGACACTATTGCCACTATATGCACCCACAGGACCAGGGATCCCTGTGCCCAAGACACAGCTAGTCCCTGGAAGCTCAGCTTTCCTGTCATGCAGAAGCAGCACTGCAGCATCTCTGCGGAGTTTATTTTGTGTACATAAATTAACTTAGATTCTAACCAGACTTAGGTTTTGAACCGCGGGAGATGTGGGCACATTTGGGCTGCTGGGATAGCAGCATCAATGCTATCTCTTCTCCAGCACTCAAGTTTCATATCTTCAGTAGTTCTTCCTCCTGGTCAGTCTGTTTGTGTATGCACTTGTTTACCTAATAAATTTATTTTTATTAGAGACAGCAGACAGTTTGATTTTCATATTCCTAATGTCCAAAATAGCTACCGCAAGACAAGAGAATTCCAAGTATTTAATTAGTCCACAAGAAGCTGGTTAATCACAGTAACATTCAAAACAACTGGTGTCACATATGCACTTGGATTTTAACCAGTATCTGCTTTCTGCATTCAGATCTGCCAATATGTTTCTAGGTCTCCTGTGTCAGCAGCTAGAACGGCCTGTTTCTTTTCAAGCAGTGAACACGGCCTTTATGGAAACCATTTTCCAACTCGTGCACTAACTGTCCACACAATGAGATGAAGAATATTTAAGTATACACATACTGAGTCTATTAGCTATGCCAGAGTCTATAGGGTAAAGATTTGCACAGAGATGCAGTTATCAGAATGTGAGACCAACTGTCGGGAGACCTGGGCTGTGAAGGGTGATATAACTTCACCCCTTGCACATTTAAAAAAAAAATAGATAAATTACTTCATCTTGCTGTACCTCATTGCAAACATTGGGAAAAAAATATGAAATACCTTTCTGTTACCTCCAAAAGGAGCTGTAAGCAATATC
The DNA here is from genome assembly GCA_032273925.1 of Rhynchotus rufescens. NCBI lineage: Eukaryota > Metazoa > Chordata > Aves > Tinamiformes > Tinamidae > Rhynchotus > Rhynchotus rufescens. The sequence goes on along the minus strand of JAVCKT010010326.1, from coordinate 10,890 downwards.
TGATTGCTAGCAGCTTTGAGACTGTGGGCAGTACAAACTGTGGAGGTAATTCTGATTTAATTGCAGTCCTAAATCCTGTCAAAGTGCACCAATTAAATAGGGAATATACTTTACTATGGCTAACAGTACGTCAGAGTTTCAACCAAGACTACAACCCTACTGAGCCAGGAGGAAAAAAATACACACATAAAGTAAAGGAGCACTCAATTCCTCCCATAAATTTACAGGGCCAAGCCCATCACAGCTCACCCAAGGATGCCCAAGAAGTCAGCAACTGAGCCAAGGATTTATCTCTAACTTTCTCTGGTTCTAATCCAGCCATTTAACCCTAATTCTGTCCTTTAAATTTTCATAAAATGAATCATGAGGAAATCTCATGACTGGGTGAACTAATTCTGAACAACCACAAGGTTATAGCATGGCTGGATCATGTACATCTGTCAAATCAGAAACAGGGATGATGCAAATAATCTCAAGCAAGCCAGTGGCAGTAAAATCGTTAAAAGGTTTCACCGAATAAAATATCCTGTTAAAAAAACACCAAACATTTACAATTAAGTTTTCTCCTTTGATAAAGGAAACTCATTTGTACTAAAATAGTGTGCGAGTTTTATCTTCTCTTTCAACAGGTCATTAAGACTTAACAGATTGCCAAGTAAACTGTTTAAATATGCAAATCAACTGGGCATTTGGTAATATTTCTCCAAGGATTTTATCCCAGTAGTTCTCACCAAATCATGCAAATGACTGGTGATTCAGAAAAGGAAGCATATTATATTTTAATTGCCTGAGTGTGTATTTTGGCTTCAGTTCTCCTGCGCCTTCCCTCATGGATAACTAGAAACATATGACCTCCAAGAATCCCTCTATTCTGTGGGCCTCCTGACCCCTCTCCCCGCAAAAAAAAGAAATTGAAAAAAGAGTATTAGGATAGATGGAGCACAGGAAATTAAGAGTTTTACAAAGATAAATTAGGCTGACTTTGAGAACATAAATAGTACTAAATTATATTATAAGATGTGCCCTGTACACAAAATTTCCATGATAAACAATGAGCTCTAATGGACATTCAGGAATCCGTTGTGATCCCAGAAGCTCATTCCTCCTCTCCTGAACGCCAGCTCAAAAAGCAGCAGCCCCCATTTCTAAGGACCCCAGAGCAGCTCCGCGAAGGGAGCGCCATCCCTCGGATGCCAAGTCAAAGCTCAAGGAGGGGAATTTCAAGGATTATTTTTCTTAATATCCTTATCTCATGAAGCAAACCCTACAGTGGCAGGTTTTGGTATGCCGGCTTCTGCATGTGCTTGTTCCCCAGTGATCCACTTCAATCGGAATCAGAAAAGGGGGTGACTCCAGTCCTGCTGTGTGGAGCGAGCTCTGCTGCGTGATACATTATTTCACCATGAAATATTTATAAACTGGAGAACAGGGGCAAGTTCCATCTTTAAAAAGTGTAATGATTTTTTCTTTTTAATGTATGAGCATAATTTGAAAGAATTTGGAATGTTCTGGATACATGAGCTTTCAATAGCCCAGTGCCCTCATCCATACAAGGAAGCTGAGATCTCACTTTCTAAGTGATTTTTCTCTATAAATGAAACTTCAACAGATATGCCCAGATCATATAATGCAAAGCAGTTTGTGGGAAAAGTCGTTGATAGTCATATCCCCTCACCCAACCAAATCAAACCTATAAAATACAACTCCTGTTTTAGTTGGAGAGCAGAAGTTGGAACTTCAAAAGAGGAGACAAATTGGCCCTCTGTGGCACTAAAGACTTTGGCAAGTGCAGCAGCTGACACAGGCTGGAGAACCTGGGGCTGAGGAGCACAAATCTCTGCAAATTAATCCACTTGGCTTTGATGTGCTGCTCTGTGAACAAACTCTGTGAAAGCAGTCACACAATTGACCTGCTCTCTGTAGCACAGATGAAGCTTTACTCTTTTTTTATCTTTTTACCTACCTACCTTTTCTACCTATTTAGAAAGAAATATTTATCAGCAAAGAGCTAATTGACTCTCAAGAGAACAAACCCAATTTTACTTCCTCTGAAGCATCAGAAGAATAACTTCAGATATAGAGCACCTCACAAATGGGAAAACAGTCATTGTCACTACCTAGGATTTCTGAAGACATGTGATTACAGAATAACCTACTGATTACAAAAGAACCAGCTCCTTTTATTTTTCAGAAAATGCATACATGTATAGATACACACACATACACATATCGTTTCTTATTAGGCAAAACAAGAGTTAATTGAACTGCCTTCCACCACTAAACCATGCCCTATGTCTGTAACCTGCTCTACACGTTACTTTATCCTTCCTTCAAACCTGTACTGTAACTAGATTTCTATGGAGGTGCTGCATGTGCAGAGATGCCAATTAACATCAACAGCACCATAATCCTGTCCTAGAAGCCAATGGATGTGTGTGGAGCTGAGCAATGGATAGGACCACACAACCTCTGTTGAAGATGGCAGCACAGATTTCAGGGGAAACAGGCAATGCCTAATAATCCTTGGCATAATAGATAACAAGGAAAGCTTAGGTCCAATGATGGAATATTAGAAACTCCTTTTAACTTGGATTATCTGTGGCATTTAAAATTCTTGGTTTGGTAAGGGCGCTGCTTAATCATAAGGACAAATATACCACAGGTGTAAGCAGATTCAAATCCTCTGAAGACTAAACATTTGCACTCCAGCACAGAAGTGATGATGGGAAAGTAATACAATTTGTTGCTAAAAAGACCTTCCTTTTGCTTTATTAAAGGTAGCTGGTCTGGCTGCAATCACTTATCTCTGTTCAAGGAGATGTTGCTGACCAGTCAACTCTGCAGCAAGGCAATAAGAACAAGTTATCTTGAGACTGGAGTTACTCTGATCCCTAAAGGCTGTCTTTTCTGCCCAGGTGGAGAAAGAGGAATGGCCTGTGTTCCTGGTAAGGACACTGAGTCCTTCAATATCTTCAGTCACAGCCTGGGAAATACAGCAGGAAACTTTCTGCTGAGGTTGAGGCTACAAAACAAGCAGTTTTCAAAAGAAGTTCATTACAAATTACAGGAGTTAAAATCTATGTGGTTTGTGGCAAATCCATGCACTCTCAGCATCATAATCTGTATGTGCCAAACAAACACTATTTTGAACACTATTAAGAACACTATTAAGAACACTTATCATAGCATAAAACTGTTTTGGTTTCCACTAGACATGAAGGCTTTCTGAACTTGTACTACTGTTGGAAAGCTCATGTTCAGGTTCAGATATCACTACATATTTAGCCATCAATAATGCACTCCAACTTATGAACGTTTGGCCCAGAAGGTCTCCTTGAAAGCAAGTTCCCTCCTGGGTTGCTGACCCTGTTAGAGTAAAACGCTGCCTTCCCCCCTTCCTCCTCACCACTTGCACAAGGTCCTGTTTGGAGGCCCCCAGGTGGGTGCCAACTCCAGGCCCGTGGGTGCCATGGGTGAGCAGAGCAGCAAACTTCTTGTCCACGAGCTGCCCAAGCACCCTGACCTGGCACGAAGAGGAGACAATGCATAGAAATGTCTCCAAGCAGTTTCTCACGTCCCCCAAAAAGACTGGGCTTCCAAAGGAGAGGCATTAGCTGGATTTCATTTCCTCACCACCTCTTTCCCACACTTTGCAGGTCATGAAAGCAGAAGCATCCCTGGGAATTTGCCTTTTATCCATAGAGCATGGCAACTTCTACCGTCCTTTTCCTGCTACTCCTTCTCAGACCCTAAGTACCACTGCAGGCGGAGGAGATGCTAGGCTCCATCATCCCTCAGAGGCAGGCAATGACCCATTTGTCCTAACTAAACATTGTGAGAACCTGAAAAAAAGCAAAAGACTAAATCTGCCCTGACTCAGGGTGGGAAGGGCTTTAAATCCAGACAACATCTGTTAAAAGTTACTGGATGGGTGCAGTAAACCACCTAGAGGGTAGTCCTCTTTAGCGTGAGACTCTCTAGACACCTTCCTACAGCCCCTTGCTGCAGGATGTTGGATGGATCGACACTGATGGCACAGATGGTACCAGCAGTAAAGGAGGCAAAGGACGAACGCCACAAAGACACTGCAGTTCTGTGAGCGATGGTGGATGGACTCCAACAATCATTTTTTTCTATTATTTTTCCGGAGATTAAACACATGAAGCATGCATTAACCATCATGGCCTGAGTGGACCTGAAGCATTTATTACTAGTCCAGCTCTGAACTCTCAAGAAGATTCCTATTGACTTCAGGATAAATCAAGCTGGCATTTTCAAGACCATTGCAAATCTGTTTTCAGACTGTAGAAATTAAGCTTGAGACAGACATATAAAGGCAGGTTAACTTTTTATTTTTTGAAGAGACTCTTGAAAATAACTTGCTAAAAATACAACTAAAAAAAAATCCTGTTTCACAGCTTATATTTAACACTGCTACAAAAAATATGCTAAGTGGCTTAAGGGAACGAATATTGTTACTGAAACCTACTTCAAATAGGATAGAGCTTATCTTCATTCTTTTTGACCTTTATTTGAGAAGATGCCTGAAACACTAGATATTTTGTATTACATCTGATGGCACAAATTCAAAGAGTTTTCAACCTATATTCAATGATGAGAGATCACAGGGCAATCTCCTTCCCCTTTCCCCCTCCTCCCCACCCTTTAATTAGCCATCCTGGATGACTTTCAGAAATGGAAATACAGTCACATCTGATTAAGGGTCCATTTATTGCATTTCATGGTTTAACAGATATGACGTAACTGTGTTACTTGAAAGCAGAAAAGAAAGAAGAATCAGGGTAATGCACCGAGCAGAGAATGCAAGGGCTTTGGGGAATACTGTCATGTGGACTTGCATATGCAGCATATTATTACTATTATTTTTTTCTAACGATCAGGAAAGAGCCATGCTGCCAAGACTAAAAAAAGAAAAAATCAAATAAAAAAATAAATAATAATAATAATTAAAAAACCCCCAACAACTGTCTAGCACTGTTCTAGCACAACTGTTCCAGAAGGAAATGGTGGCTCTGGATGCCCTTGTTCGCACCAGATGCTCTGCGGGAAGAGTGAATCTTTGGAGGACTCCCAGCTTCTTCCTTCTTGCTAAATGCATCAAAATGGGATCTGGGATCCCTAAATGGTTTTGAAAGCTGGGAATCTAATTTGTTTTGCTTTTAATTAGGTTGCATAGATCATCTCTGATTTTACTGTTGCCAGATTTCTGAAACAACACAGTAACAAGGGTATTTAATTAGAATGCTGATAAATTTCTTGTCTTTTGCTAAAGTGCTAACACCATAGGAGAAAGAACTCATGTTTGTGTTCAGAAAGGTTGTGTCGCAGACAGCAAGAAAACAGCTTTCTGTCCCTGCCTTCTCAGGAGTTGTTGGCCTGCCCTGCTACTTCTGCAAGAAAAGTGGTCAATCTAGTCTTCACCCCTTTTACTTCTACTCTGAGCTGTTCAATTAAAGTTTCATCTGGCATCACCTGTGAAAAAATTTGTTGCAGTCAGTAACAGCTGGATTAATGCCTCCAGCATATTCCAGACAAACTGGCTAATGCAGTGGTGCCAAGGCCTAGCGAGGAACTTTGGCCATCAAAAGCAGAGCCACTTTTAGGTCTGCAGTGGTCCAGATCAAGATCAGACAGGGGCTCCTGTGCTCTGTTATGAATAACATGCATTATGGGTCCAAGTTTTAAACTCAGTACAGATGTACATCCCTCACACATGGAAAGTATCTCTGTTAAAGATGTGTAGGCATGTTACAATCCTGTCTTGCTCCCTAAAGATCATATGATTGACTTTACCACAAAGCATACCAAAGAGGAACAAATTAAGGTCACAGAACCCCCTCTTTAATCTATCATCTGAGAACTCGCAGCATGCATTCATTTAAAATGTATCTCTGCCACACACACACATTTTTGACTAGAGATTTTATATTCACAACCTAGGACTTGATTGGCATTGAAAAATTTTCAGTGTACTAATCCCCGAAGAACTTCACTGCAAACAACCCTCATTACACGCTAATTCTTTGTTGCATCCGCTTTTTGACATGTCAGCCAGCTCCTAATCCTTTTAACTTCTTAATGAAGTAGGAGCTGCACAATGGCATCGTACCGTGGAAGGTCATTGATCCATCCCCAAGTTTCGTCTTTATAGCGAGCTGCCTTGGTACACAGTAGGGAGAAAAGTGGTGTCTGATTCGGATAGATCCTGGTAGCAGTGGACAGGCAGCTCTGCAACACAATCCATTCAAAGGAGATGAAGGAGAGGAACAATATTGAGCATCTAAAGCAAAGGAGTTGCACAGCTGCAGTGCTTAATTTCCTCAAAAGAGCTGATTTCTCGCTTCCAGCTTGGATTCCCAGGTGGCAATCAAGACAGTGGCAGCTCCCAATGTGGCAACGCAAGCGAACTTTCCTTTTGGACAGCTCATCTATGCCTACAGTATCTCCAGTGGTGCAAGAGGCACCAAGGTGCAAGACCGCTTTTCCCGGGGGGCTACAGACAGGATGCTCAACCTGTGGAAATAATGAAAAGGAGATCCTTCTCCTCCTGCACTCCTCCTAGCTCCTCCTATCCTGAGCTGCCATATATAAGTTGTCCTTTCTAGCCTAAACTCTTTATATTTTGGCTTTGGCTGCCAGGAGCTGATGCAACACAAGAACAAAACTCTCCTGTCAATGTAATCACTGTCAAAGCTCTTGTTTGCCTGCAATCAAGAGGATCTTCCAAATCTACCAACAGACCAGTTGAGTGGGACAAAGCAAAAATGTGGAATAAGCCAGTTGTTTTCTGAAGAAGCAGCAGCTAAAAACACAAGAACAAAATAGGAATGAAAAAAATGCCTAGAAGACCAGTCTGAAGTTTGGCTTCAGGCAACTTCTTAAGTAGGTCAGAGGAAAAAATGCAAAGCTCACAACTGATTTCCTTGGGGGAGGAACCTCCATTCCTCATTTTATGGAATAGGCCCCTGAATGGGACAGTTTTGGCTGCTCCTGTGAGGCCAATATGAGGATTTTGTTAGTGCTACTAAGAGCAAAACACTCTTGGAATCTGGACCAACGTGTTGTGGACCAAGTGAAACTTTCTTCCGGACAGGGTAGATTTCATTTGCCAGTTTTGGAGGAAAATTTGCCTGCTCTTCTCACATTGGGCCATATTTGCAGGCACTGTTTGCCAGCAAAACTCCATCAACTTGAGGATTTTGCCCAGGTAATTGACTGCATCTCCTGACACAAGTTAAAAAATGAACGAGTGAAGAAAAAAAAATAGCAAAAGCCACAAGTGATCTACGGGTGGTTATGAAGGAGCTGTTAGTTCTGGTAGTTATTAAAACCATCCAACGCAATGATAGATAATAGTTATAAATCAACTGACTTGTTTAACAAACCCAAACATCCAGGCTTTTTTTTTTTTTTTTTTTTTTTTTTTTTTTTTTTTTTGTGTGTGTGAATACAGCAAGTATTCAGCCTAGTAAAAAAAAATACAACTCATTACAAAGCCCTATCAGCAACCAAAACACAGATTAAATTATCAACACGTAATGAATCTAGAGCAAAAATCCTCACTTCAGGCATTAGCTCCTTTAAGTTTGAACAGCAGCTGTTAACTGATAACTGGCTTTCCTGCTTCCAGAGCAGTAATTGCTTTTACAGTAGCTAAAAAGAGGTACTGACTTTTTTTCTTTCAAGACGAAGGCTGTATGCTCATCAGGGCAGGTTAGTGATTACAGCTGAAGATGTCACAACTCACCCACGTCACGGTCGCCTGGTCTTTGTAACACCAAGGCCAAGTACGGGCTGCTTCCACCTTGCCTACAACTCTGCCCTTCCTCATTTTCCATGTCCAGTCTGGGGAACGAGAAACTCCTTAAAAAAAAAAATCCAGTGATTTTCTGGCCAAGCCAGTAAGTTCCTGAGCAGGAAGTAGCCTCCCCCGCTCCCACCTCACTTATAGTAACAAGAACTTCCAAGTAATGCAGCCTATGCATTTATTACAGAAGGAATGAGTCAACCTTTAATGAGAGTCTAATCTAGTCATCAAAAGTTCCTAGAGTAATTTGGATTTTAAGTAGCTCTGTGATGATAACAACTCTTTGGAAGGAAAATAAGGCAGAACTACAGAGAAACTTAATTGATGCCATCTCAAAAGTACCTTATTGTAACCTAAGACAGATTTCAAATTACAAGGGGATACATGATCAGTGGTATTTTTCTAAAGTATTAAAATATGAGAGAATCTAAAAACCTCTCAGAACCAGGCCCGCAGAGTTTTCTTTGGCTTGCAAAAACAGTTGTCTCTCTGCAGCTTCCCATTCCTGCTCCGCCTGTGTGACATCCCATGGGACGGCTCCCCAGCGCTTATGAGAGGACTGTGCTTCCTCAGATGCATCTCTGCAGCATCCCTTTGGCTAATTACTCACACAAAATCTCCCCTGGAGGAGGGACAAAACAAACAAACAAAACCCTTAAAGAGGGAAGCAGGGCTTTGAAACCCAACCAAAGCTTCATAGCTTGCTAAATCAGAACGATGCAAAACCAGGGCCTTGCTCATGCTGGATAACCCATTTCACAAGCTGAGCATGCTGTATCTTTGGGGGAAGAAAGAACGATTGGGGCAGGGTGTGAGAACAAAGCAGGACAATTTTTTTTTGCTAGGTCTAGAATTTTAACACAAAACAAGTTTATATCAGAAGGCAGCAGAAACAACTTGCCAAATGCAGGTGTTAATTAACACAGCTCCCCTCTTAATTTCAGCGTATTATCTGGTTATCTGAATGCAATGTATTATTTGAAATATATAGCAGTCATATGCCACAGTGTTTACAGTCTAACTGCCACACAGCAATTTTGAAAGCATTATCGTCAAACTGACATTTTATTACATTTCTGGCAATACGCAAGATCAATCATTAAGTTTCATTCAAGACTCATGAAGGCTCAAGCATAAAAATGCACTGAGCTTTGCTTAAGACAATTTTTGTGTTGTTACATACAAAAATGAGGGCCATAACTTTTCATCAGTCCCCATCCCCTTGAAGTTTCATTCTTTCGCTCTCTATGGGAATTTAATATGAAATTATCTCTGTAAGGAGCCAGAAGAGGAAACCAATGCAAGCTAAGCAGACTGGTGATTCCCTAATCCATTTCCATAATTTCAGCTTATGTAAATAGGCCATCTATTTCCAAGCCAAACACAGGGTAACCACAGCTGACTGAATATTAGCTTCCAGGCATGTAAATATATTAGCTATCGTCAGACGTGGTCCCGCTGCATTCCTTAGGGACAAGAACTACGCAGCAGAGCAACTCGTCATGATGCAGTGCAGGAGAAGCCCTGTCCCAGGGAACCGCTTCAGCAAACAGGAAGACAGACAAAAATAACTGTAGTCTTAAAAAGAGGGCAACATTTGCATGTGAGGTGCTCTGACTCAGTATTTTTACGAGACAGTTACTAGTTACTTAGATTAGATTAATACCAAGGCATGTCATTCACAACTGAGGGAAAGGTCTTGCGCTGGACACAGCACAAAAAAAAATCCACAGTGAAGGTGAAACCCTCTGCCCAAAGACATTTCCATCTGAATGTGCTGATCATGGCATTTTCAATGTCCGTTTGGATGTCAAATTTTCCTTCAGTTAATCAAAATCCTGCCTAGAACCCAAATAATCTACCTGTATTTGTGACAGCTTATACTGCATTCACAGTCGACCAGCCCCGCATCAGCACGAGTGCACGCTGCTTGCATGGCAGGCAGGTAATTCCCAGGCATCATTTCTGGGCTTGACAGGACATTATGAGAACAAGACTGAAGTAACTGACAGCTCAGGTTTTGAAACCCTTGGATCATAATTTGCCATACAAGTGGAAAGCAAAGGTGATTATAGAAAAGCAGGTGTCTTTGTACAACAACAAACATCACACTAACAAAATTCTTGTGCTTCTTCCAGGAAAAATCTCAAGAATTCCAAGAGAGATATTTCAACAAAGTTTCAACAGCATGCTGTTAGTTTTGCTTTAGCCTCAACAATAAAAAGCAAGTGTTAAACTTATACTGGCTGCTTATTTTCTCTCCCATTGGTTTACATTTCGAAAGCAGCAGATGAAGACAGGTCCTAAAAGCTCAGTGACTTGCTGAAGGATTTGATCTAAACAAAAGAATTAAGAGCTGCTGTCATGTATCGTTTAAACACCATCATATTACAACTGCTAGTTGTAAGCAAATAATTAATTTTGGGTCTCTTCAAAGCTGGACTTCTGTCCCTGAACTCTCCTCCAACTACCATGAGAAAATTTGTGCTTCCCTCCCTCTCCTCACCTAGAATCCCGCATCTCTCGATACCTTCCCATATCTCCAGCCCACCGCAGAGGGGAGGACACAAGAAGACGAGCTCAGCCACATTCCTCCCCTCTCCCCATTCACGCCAGTGCCAGGTCACAGGGCTGGTCTTGAGTGCTCAAGGCCACAGGGACGTCACATAGCCCTCAACGCCCAGCACTGCTTGCTGAGTGGCACCACCAACTTGACACTTCAGCTGTACTGATACCACACATGGGCTGTAACACCGGCAAGTTACAGCTAGGCAGTCTCAGTCTTGCATTGAAATGGGAGAATAGTTTCAAAAGGAAAGAATTTATAAAATAATAATTTTATATATATATCTCTGGACTAGATATTGGGCTAGATGATCTCTAGAGGTCCCTTCCAACCTTGAACATTCTGTGATTCTGTGATGAGTGCGCACTCTGGGAAGTGGACACTCAGGGGAGTGCACACTCCGGGGAGTGCACACTCGGGGGAGTGCACACTTGGGGGAGTGCACACTCAGGGGAGTGGACACTCCGGGGAGTGGACACTCAGGGGAGTGCACACT
>JAVCKT010010323.1:5441-27927 GCA_032273925.1 Rhynchotus rufescens | reverse complement strand
GTAGCCTGGACACATCCAGGTGTCACCCTGTGCCACGTGCTCTAGGTGACCCTGCGTGTGCAGGGGGTTGGACTAGATGAGCTCTAGAGGTCCCTTCCAACCTCATTCTGTGATTCTGTGATGGTTCTGACTCCAGTTAATAGGAGCAACTTCAACCTTGGCTCATACTCTCCTACATGTGCAACCGAAGTCAGAGTCTGATATTTTAAGTCATATTAATCAACTTGAAAAGCATTTTGTTTTTGTGAGAAGAGCTCAGTTTCTTGAAAGAGTGCATAAAGGCACAGCTGTGATGGGAACTTGAAAGAAAAAATGTTCTTTTATCTGATAGTAAATATGAGAATAAAAGGATGCATTCCTTAAACTAACAAAAATCTATAGTGACCAACAAGGCAACTACATATCTTAACCACCTGAAAATACACACACACAAAAACGCAATAATCAAATGCTCATCTTTAAGCCCGAATACCTGCATTAAAACACCACTGTGAGACACCACATTCTCTCCAGCCGTGTGTGACAGGTTTCCTGGGGGGACGCAGCATGCAGAGGTCTCGGCACGCAGGGATTTGAGGATCCCCACATCCCGCAAGCGCCCCAACCTGCGTGCGCTGCCTTAGCCACACTCACAGAATAAGAGTCATAATTTCAGGTGTATCTTACTTATATCTCTTACACATGATATCTCTTACTAACCTCATGCCTGAAATTGGATAGAAGTACATTTTCTCCTAAAATCTACCATTAAATTCCCCGTTCAAGCAAGTGTATAACTGGAAATCTCACAACAAAATTACTTTTTAAACGTGGCCTCTTTACAACATAACGGTATTTTACATGTTTGCAGTTAAGAAGCAGAAAATAAAGCTCAGCACAGCCATTTAATGGGAACAATCTTAAAGCTTGTCCACACAGGAAGTTAAGCTAAATTAGCTGAAAGGTGTGAATTTAAAGTGCATTAAGCTAAAGTGAACTACAGTCACTTTACCTCTGAATGAGAACATTCACACCACACTTTAATGCACTTTAGCTAATATACTTCAAAATCATATCTTTGGTTAATTTGTCTTAGCTTCCTGTGCAAATAATTCCTCTCTAGCACTTACTGAGAGCCACAATATAGATTGATGTGGGTATATTTATAAATATGCCTATTAACCTTAAGACTGAGTCAATAAAATTTGGGATGTTAAACAAAAATAAAACCTATGTCCTTACATGAACTTCCTAGCGCAATGAGAATCCAAAACATCAAGAATTTAGCCCTAAATTGTATACAGCCATGTTACCAACTTAGAGCCAGATAAAAAAAATGCTTGTTCTAACTGAGGATATTGTAAATTTATTCCTGAAAAAAATGCAATGGAAATAAACGAGGGCAAGTTGCATTTTATTTATATACGGCAATTGTATAACAGGATTGATCAAGTCCTACAAAGGACTTGCATTTGAGATCCCCCTTTTTTTTTTTTCCTAAGGTTGTCTGAAAGTTGCAGTTCTAAAAGATGCCTCAGATTATCTGGAGGAAGCAAAACAACCCTTTGCCTCAGGCAACCTGGGAAATCAATACTCACCGTGTTTTTTCCTGCTGCCGTTCAAGCTAAAAAACCCTCTTCAGAAGCAGCTCTTACAAAAGCAGAGCAGAGATGTACTTAACCCAGCATGTTTATCTGCAGCAACTTAGTGCTCCGACAACCCAAGAACAAGGGTCAGGCCTCACAACCGTGTTCCGTGATGCAGCTGTGCAGGGCATAAACCAGCAGAACAAGCTCAGCTACCAGGAGTCTGCTTTTGGCCTTCTGTAAGAATAAGAAATAAAAAAATCTATCTATCTATCTATCTATCTATCTATCTATCTATCTATCTATCTACCTACCTACCTACCTACCTATATCTGTTTTTTTAACCAAGCTTGCAAACTGACGTTGTGTCTCCTCAGCAGGCAGGAGGTCACTGCTACAGCATCTTGATTCCATATTTAGCCTCTAAGTCATAAGACTTTCTTCAAAAGCTAATAAATAGCATATATTTAGTTTGAAAGCGAGAATTTAACATCATTGAAACCTGTTTTTTGTTTACCGATCACTCACTGCATGGGATGGTAAGCCATGAAAAAGATTTTCTGTGAAAAAATGGATTGCTAAAGTAACAATATTCATGGCTGCTAAAGAATAAACTTATCAAAATGCCACTGTTCATCACACAATGCTACTTCACAGCTCAGCAAGTCACAAGAAGCTTGCCCTGAATTAAGCACTGACTGGATGATCTGGTCTAGTAGCCCGCAAATGAATAAAGGTTAAAACATGTCAAGCAGGTGATATGTAAATAAATAAATATTTGCATTAGTCTTCATAAATACTTTGAAATGCTGAATATTTCCAGCCAAAACTATACAGAATATATTTCAAATTATTGCTTCTGCTACAGACTCTTCCATTAGTTCAACCTTCACTTATCCTGCAAGAACATACTGGAGTGCAAGTCATGAAACATGTTTTAAAGAGAATCCTAATTAATCCCATCATGTATTCCACCCAGTAAAGGACTGGAACCTTTTCAAAGCCGTTTCTGTTCTTTCCTGTGTTTCATTAACACGTATCTCAGGCATGCAGCAAAGCACAGGAGCCCTGGATGGTGGGATGACAGGGATGGACCCAGGAGCACTTCAGGAGATCGCGGGAAACACCTTTGCTTTTGTGCTCTCCTTTCTGCAGACACTCTACACCGCTCGTGGGGAAGAGCAGAGGTCAGAAGCAGATGGCACTGCCATGAGTTAAAAAGAAATCAGTGAGGAAGCTGGACCTTCTGCATCACATACGATAGCAGAAATTAAAACAGTTTCTGTTTTAGTGATCTTACGCTTTTTTCAGCCAAGAAAACAGAGCCTGTAATCTATTAATAAGCTCTGGTTCAAATATCTTATATATTCCCAAAAGAGAGCAGAAACAGCAGCGTTTTGCCACCCACAAGGGCTGAGAATGCAGACCGTTTTCTCCGGGATACCCAGCCCTGCCTGCAGCAGGTTTCACTCCGTGGAACGGGGACAATGAACTCTTTTGCTCACAGATGTAGGGCAGGGACACAACATGCCCTACATGAAGGTATGACCCACATACAGGTATGCGTCAGGCTAATTCACCCTAGGAATGAGGGAAGCCTTAGAACAGCAAAGGCATTAACACCTGAGACAGACAGACACGTGTATCTAATGCACTACACCAAGTCACAGGCTAAAACTTTAAATTCAGTGATTATGCCTGAGACATTTAAATGGTTTTAAATTATAAGTCTAGCAGAAGCATTTTTCTAATAATAAGCCATTAGTTCTGACAGTTTCAGACTGTCTGAAGCTAGGTGTGTAAACTGTAGCTGCATCAATCAGTGCTGTGTGTCTGGCTGTTTCAGGCATTCCTTGTTAGTGTAAAGAAAGAACAGTTTGTGCACCAAGCACAACAGCAGCTGAGATTCCTGTTGATTGATAACTAAATGTGCCGTAGTGAAAATATATTCGTATAGAGCCGGAGAAGCCGGCGCAGCAAAGACGTAATGGGGGTGGAGGAAGGAGAGGAGAAATTGGCCACAACAGGAAATTCCTTCTCACGAGTCTTCCAACTAGCTGACAAGATGGATTTCATTCCTGCAGGTAACTGTGCCTTTCTATTTAATCTTCTACGTCTGTAACCATGCAACTTCTTTACTATTCCATATGCAAGCTCAATTACTGAAAAATTATCCTTGCCGTTCTCGACACGTTGTATATTTAGCCCTGGTTCACATACAGAATCCACTGATGTCAACAAAAGCTGTGAGTAAAGAAAACATATGGATAATGGAAAGTTCTTCTGCCAATTGAAGAATCCCTTGATGATCGTAATTAAGTAGCTGGAAATTTCTTAACTCTAAAGCAGTGTATCAAGATATATTTATTTCCAGAGGACCAGAGATTTTGCTGTTAAAACCTGGCAGAAATTCACAGATGTCACAACATATAGGCTGAAGAACCATATTTTAAAAGCTTCACAATTCTAGCTAAGAAAGAAATATTTTCTATTGAAATGTCAGTATCCAGAATACACACAGCAACATGTAAAACTCAATTCATTTGCCAGCTTGGTGAAAATCAGAGTTTTTTGGGTTCTTAGCCAAAGGTCTGTCCAAACCTCTGAGTTTTGACAGCCTGCAAACCAAGCTAGAACTTTCAGAGCAACAGATTTCCATCATTTGCAAACTGTGAAAACCAAAAGAAAATCTAGGCCATAAAACTGACAAAATTTGGCCTAGATCCCGACTTCATAAATAAAGTAAGTGAGCATCACTACACCAGTTAGTAACTTAACGTTAAGACTTCTCATATATTTGTCTCATTCGAAATATTCATTCAATCACTATGAAAAGAGTTTGTCTCCCATGCAAATAAAATATCTAAGGATACATTTAAAAGAAGCAAAAATTGCCCCAAGTTTAAACTACAACAAGTTGTTATCAGAAAGGGGCACAGTGCTGTGACTACCTGCCATGCTGTTAGCACTGGTGAGCAAGACACCATCACCCTGCCTTAGCTTTAGGTACTTAAATTGGTAGCCGAGGCAGAGGCAAACTCCTCCCAGGAGTAACTGAGATGCTACTCAGTGGTTTACTCGGTGGTTACTCAGATTAGGCAGTGGTTAAATGTGGATGTCACCTGTCTGCAGCGAGGTGAAGCTACTCACCTTCTGCAAATACCTTCTGCAGTGGAATTACCGCCCGGCAGCTGCCTACCAGCGTTCACAGACACTCCGAGTTGTACTAGAAAGTCTGGCTTCCTGGCGCACCAATTTATTCATAACTAATTATGAGGGTTACTGACTGTTTAAATCATCAGAACAAACACCAGCAATTTCACCGTTCAGAGAATGTTTACACACAAAAATTGCCCTCGGATCTGCACTCACCCAAGCGCACACAGATACGTGCTCTGAACGCAAAACGTGCAGAAGGTTTGGACAGCAGATGACTCAAGGTCTCTGATAAATCCATGTAAAAAGCATAATTGCACTGCAAAGGTGTTATCATGCACCAGCTGCAGGTGCAACTGTGTATGTAAAACCTGAACCACACAAGGGTGGCGCATTTTGCCAGAAGGAAGGTTTTAGTAGCAACTGGTGCCCCCAAAACTGAACACTCCCAACCCAAGTCCATCTGGGGTTATGGAACTAACTGATGCAGGGTGGCAAGATGCACAAGGTCAGCAAATACACTTGACGTGTCAAGTCTATATCCTGTTTTATTACTATGCTAGAAAGGAGCTCTCGGAAGAACTTAAAATTTCTAGGAAGTGTTTTTTCCATAAGGTGCAAGTACAGTCTATGACAGGAATTTTATAAAAGCTTGTCGTACTCTCAAAGATGTTCTAACCAATATGAAAAACAGTTAAGGTACAAGAAATGTACTTAAAAATACAATACAAGGAATAGCGAAAGGCTTCAGTTGCTATATTAGCATTGCACAGCTGTGTGAGAAAGCTTAACAGTAATAAATAAATAAAAAGACGAAGAGAAGCTCAAGTCTGAGAGGATGTATTCAGGATGGAAAGCACTAGCAAGCCAAGCCCTTGGGTCCTACGTGATTCCTAGAAAAGACCTGGTAACAGGTTTATTCTCCCTGTTTTATAGTTTTCATTTTCGCTTCTGTTTCCATGTTTCTGATTTTGCAACCAGGACCTCTCACCCCTCTTTGCTAGAACAATTTTACCCCTTTTAAAACCCAGCTTTCCCGGCACCGGGGCAGGCCCAGGGGAAGGGCCCGGTCCCTTCTGCACCTGTTCACTGCAGGTAACGAACCCCAATAAACGTGTGCAGTCTGTGCAGCTAAACCCTGATTATGTCTGTGCCTGGACACACTTGTGAGAATGAGGAGATGCAGCATGTGGTGCCAAACTGCAAGGATTACTGTGAAGAGTTAGGTTCCCAGTGGACAAATTTGGGGAAGAATATCTCACTTGTTTCCCCACTGGCAACAAAAGACACTCCAGGAAATTATCTATATATATGACTGCTGTTCAGAGGGCAAGATTTTGCAAAGGAGCCTAAGACACTTAGCTGTCATATTTCCCACCTGCACAGTGATATATTGCACTCAATTTCCATAGTGATTAGCAAATAAATTGATTTTACCACTTCTTCTTCACGTCTGACCAAATATGCCACATAAAGCTCTTCCCACACACCATCAAACACTCTAGGAGAAACTAGGTAAAAATAGTATTTCATTTCCAAAATCTCATACAACAGATGCAAACTCAGGAGGTCTGTCTGCCACCACTGACTGTCTAATAGAATATGAAAACAAAGCCACCAGTCGATGACTCTTTTTATATTCCTGCCCATACAAGAGTGGTCATAGCTTCTCTCAGAATGTGTTAGTGTCCTGCTTTGAACTTCCAGGAGATCCTCGGTGCCCCCTTTGATGTACTGGGTTTCTCTTATACCCTGTCAGATGAAACTCTCCTTTCCCGTTCTGCAGTCTGCATTGCAAACTGGGGTGTGCTCTGCTTCTTTGTCCATTATTTTCCATCTCATTTTAGAAAATGTTGCATCTGTCTACACAGGAAATACTGCAAATTACACTGGGCCATACACTTACAGCAAACCAATTGCTTTTCAGTAATATCCTGTGCTAATCCCTTCACCACACCCCAAATCCCTAGAAAGTCGAATAAACTTTTGTGCTTGCTGAGTGTTCTGAGTGACCACACAGAGAGCTACTGTACACGCTAATCCCTGCAACCTGACACCTGAACTCCCTTCGCCGCAGTTTTCCTTTAAGGTATTAACTATTTTGGGTGATATTGCAAAACCATCTTGGGACAGGTTCACTAGGTATCTGCTGGTATCTGACTCTGCAGGTTGATCACTGAGTTCTTCCTGGACACATCTCTTGCTGCCAGACAGGGAAGCGTCTCTCAGTAAGGACAAAATGCAGAGGACCAGCTAACTGGGTAACATTTATGTGCTCTTGGGTCCACACAAAACCAAGGCATCTCCTCCTCCTCAGCCTTTCATACCACACATGAGGTACTTTTTTTTCCATAAAAGCATTCAATTATTTAAAACTGACAACTCAAACTTAGTAAAAATAAGAATTTTCACCAGAGGAAAACTGGAAGCTGATAGATGACCAACTACTAACTCTAGTAAACAGTAAACTATTAATGGAAAACTTTAAAGTCTGGTTCAAAGGAAAATCTGACTTACTCTTGCAATACAGAAACCTGAATAAAATAAGAAAAAAAGTGCTAAGAGCAAAGTCTGAATTAGGACTTGTGGAGATCCCCAATATTACGTATTTTGGAAGAGAAGAGGGAATATGCATTAGACAATAAGCCTTTTTCAAATAAAATGATTTAGTAATACATGGAAACATGGCATGCATTTTTATTATGTTTGTTACCACACTGCTATTACATTTCAGTACTTGGGAATACAGGTTAATAACTCCAGTTGAAAAGAACATTGCTGGCAAGCTTAAGGACACAAACCAGTATTCCATATGCCGTACGGGAGCCAACATGACACATTTCTACCATAATCTGCACTTGGTCAGCTCTAAAGCATCTAATTAAAGCAATTATTCTAGAATTTAATTATTCATTCTTATTACAGCATCAGGAGGCCCCTGCTGCAACTGGGGCTATATATGCTCTACAAACACATGGCAAAAAAGAATTCTTTCCCTTCCAACCTTTTATGTGAATAAATAATACAGAAGAAACATTCAGGTGAAGATGTTTGATTACAGTCACAGAGGTGCAGACATGGTTTTCAGTGGTCCTGTTTTGTCTCTTGCACTGGCTAATCTGGGTTTCGTATGGACCTCTTCCAGTGCTAGACTCTAAGCCCACCAAAAGCAGCTGAAAAACTTCCTTTCATTTCAGAGGGCTTCAGATTGTGTTCTCCTTCCCTCTCACCAAAGTCCTGTGTAATAATCTGAAATACTGAGATAAAGGCTAAAAAAACTCGTTTGAGGAAGCCAGTGTCTTATTTAAACCTCTTCCTATGAAACCCGCTTTGCAAGCAGAGGAAAAGCCCCAATGAAGCAGGCTGGGCTCTCTGTAAGACCTTTGCTATATTATGTATGTTATTTCAAACACGTGTAAATTGATGTTCTGAAGCAGCAACCTTCCTAAACTCAGTATGATTTCAAGAAAGACCATACACATTTACATGTATAAATAACTGATGAGGTAAGACTCTTGGGTGAGCGTTTGCAAGAGGAAGGCCTGAGATCCAACAGAGAGTTTGCTGGGTTTGCAACTAAATACGTGCCAACAATTAAAGAGTTTTTCAGTGAAAATATTAAGCTCTGCAAAAGCCTCCCAGGGGCAGGGGGAAGAGGAGAAAAGACATGCAACGACTACACTTGTTCTTGCCCTGTAACTTCTCAGTATCTCAGCAAAGCAGAGCACTACTATCACCTCTCTTCCTTCTACAGCTTCCTGCAGGAGAGTTCACTGGAATAAACTCAAAATTGACACAGATAATAGGCTATCATATACATAATACACATCTACCTATATGCATAAAATACGTATATACACCTATACTTACGTGTGTATAAATACTAAAAAGTATACATAAATATATGCATATAAGAATATTTTAGGAATAATAATTTAAGAATACAGTGTGTCTATTTGTTTTTAATCCAAAACTGACCACAACAGACTTTCAGGCAGCATAGATCTAAACTTTATGAAATTGTTTTAGACCCCTTACATAGACCACATGAAGAATGGCAGCTGCCCACGGAGATGTCACTTAAAGCAGCTTCTCTGTACGTGTTATCTCTGTGAAAAGCAATAGGATTATAGAGAAGGAGTTATACAATGGAGGTCATATTTAACATAATGAATATTAGCTAATTAGACATGGCCTATTTCATTAAAAGTTTTATCAGCCCATTTACCTTTAAAAAAGCCTTTGGATGCAATCATCTGGTATAAATTTCAAGTTAACAATGTAAAATGCTACGTTGATTATTTTTAAAGAATAACTTTCTGGCTATATATTAAATAAAAATTGAATGATTACCTTCACTTTTGAGCCAAAAGTATTGTCACACCAGACAGAATCCAATAAAAATGGCCAGTTCTTTTCCATATCCTTTTGCAATGACCATACATCAATTTTTCCATACATAAAATGCCTAGTGATATATATATTTTTCAAGAGGTACGAACGGCTAAATGGCAATTCTAGCTCAACATTAACTTCTGAACAAATTTGATACACTTCATTATAATATTTTTTGAAATACAGTCATAATTTTAAATATTATTACAGAAACTTCCTTAAGCTCTATAATCATGCATCCAGTTACATATTTCAACCTTTTTCCTTTGCTTTTCCAAAGAACACTGACTACATACATCATCTTTTACAACATATTATTTTAGTCATTACAGTGTCACACCGTAAATCCCTAAGCATTTCAAGTGACAATCTGACTGATCTAAAACTCTAGTTTGGTTTTAAGAAACATTTTGTTTCAGTCTGAGTATCTAGTCTCCTTTTCCTAAGGAATTTGTTACTCCCGTGGTGATGCATGATAGCTATTGTATAATCTCGCTCTGCCCCAAAAGAGCCTATAGAACCCAGCCTATACAAGCCAAGATTTATGAAGTGGCAAATATTTGCCTGAGACAATTGCTGACCTCAAAAGAACATCTTCAGGAGAGCAGGCATGCTGAGCGTTGCCATATGATTCACACAAGGATTAGCTCGGAACAAAAGCTGCAGCAACTTTGTATTTAGATGAAACTTGGATTCAGGTACATCTCCTCAGCTTGACTCCATGTGAAATTTAAACCCGAAGAGCATTAATTTTAACACTGTCAAGATGCAAAAGGAAAAGGAGACATTAGCCTTAAAAGATTTAGAACAGGGTGTTTTAGGGTCCCCTGCAGATTTCTAGCCTTCTCAATACCTCTGCTGCCTTAAGGCAGGAACCTAACTCTAGCCTCAGAGAGGGGTACTCCTGATGTTTCTGGGGAAGATCTGACATCTACTTTAAGCCAATTGTGAATGTCTAGATCTTCCTTCAAAGCACTCTCCAAGCTTTCAGGATTTACCCTCACGGGTCTTGGGGAGCTTCTCTTCTCATCACTCTGGAAAGAAACCAAAGCAGCTACTGCTACGTTTGCTGTCCGTGCTGCTGGTCACCAAAGTCAGCAGCAGCTCACTAGCACACGCCACAATAACGAACTACTGCATTTGGCTCAGCAATGCAGCATGGCTGAAAGCAATGTCAGGGCCATGAAGGACTTGGGGCACCTAGTCCACGTGCCAGCACCCATCTCTACATTCCTCTGTATGTAACCACGTAGCTGCACCTTCAGCTTTGTGGACTAATCTGCATTTGAGCCACAGGCATCTCCCTAGCTACATTACAGAGTCTGTCCAGGGTCAGCCCCTACACAACACACGGACGGATACGAGTCCTAGTTGCTTTTCTGAACAACAGCTACAGGCTGCACAAGGCAACTGGTACCAAATTCCTAACTCTTTTAAGGTACTCTGAAAATGCCAGACCAGTTCCAAGATTTGGAACAGCTGCAGAAAAGCCACACACAGTTCCTGGTATTTCTGGCTCTACCCAGAAAAGAGGCGAAAAGTCATTTCTGAAGAGGATGCCCTTTGTCTGCCCTCCATGGAATAGGAGCAATTTTGAGTGATAGATCAGAGCATGTAAACAGATTGCTAGGGGCAGTATCACATCAGACTTCCTCTGATCAGGGCTACAATATGAAAAGTCATGATTCCTGGTAAAACTAACAGATAATTTGCTTTTTAGTCGGAGATATTTTGGAGGATCTGTGCCTGCTGATATTTTACATAAGACTGAAAAAATAACTCATATCATAAGCCTTGTCTCTACTGGTGTTGAAAAATGGTGACGTCCAGCAATTGGATCTGTATGTGATTATCCTTCTTGCTAAAAGCATGAAAGCTTCCCAACTTCTTGGCTGCAAGCCACATAAAGAAACTTCTTTTGTTTCTGTAAGCCAATCGTCATTATTATTATTTTTTAATAACATCAGCATTCACCTCCTGAGCTTTACTCTATGTATGTGTTCTATATGTGAAGCATCAAGAAGGAGAGACAGATGTGGACACCAATCTAATTTACTTTCCTATATTAGGTCTTTACCTTCTTATCTCTAGATTTCTGGGGAGGCTTCACTTACATTTGCAGAGCACTTCAAATGCTTGGATAAAAGGCAAAGTCTAACTTCAGCTAACAACTGTGAAACTTGTTGCTGAATCCAAAGTTAATAGCTCAATGTGCCTAGCAGTGGCTTATTCACACAACATCACAGATCTGTGACTGACATTTTGTTGATCTGAACAAAAACAGAAATTACCCAAAATGATGGATTAGCAACTCACGAGAGAAACTGCAGAACGAGGCACCAAACGAAAACATGAGAACAGATTAAGGAGAGCAACCTACAATGTGTGAAAATGTTTTCTAAAAAGAACAAAATAGGAATGATGGACACTATTTTGTTTACAATACACACATTGATTTGCAATTTGGAACTTGTGCATGACCTATTAAATGTAAAACATTCCAATCTGCACCTTAGTGGGTATAACCGATACCTATAGAACTGCTGGAGGTAGAGCAAAAAAGGAAGGGCAGAAAACCACCAAAGGGAAAGAGGAGCAGCTCGTTTAAATTATATTATTGCTTTCGTCTTTCTTCAGGTACAAAAGTGAACAATTACTTACACAAGTGCAGAGATGACAATGTTTCTCCAACTAAACTGGAGCTAAGCGACACATCCCAAACGCTCATGCAGATGGGAGTGTTCTGACTATCTGAATTTTTCATCACCTAGGAGAAGCTCAGTGATACCCGGCGCTGCCCAGGCACGTAGCAAGTGATACGCAGATGATCAGCACTGCACAGGGAGTGGGAAGAGTAATAACAGTTTAGTATCGATAAGACTGTGGGCAGCTGATGCTTGATACATGTGCAGCTGCTCTGCACACACTGTTACCATCACGATTCCATCCTGCAGTAATCCCATCTGAAGCAAGAACTACTAAGTTGCCTCTGGTGGCAAATGTATTCACTGCGACACTAGGAGACTCATCGTATGTCTGAAATAAAAGGAAGGCTGCATCCACACAATCAATATACAACATGATCTGTCAACATATGAACTTAAATGCCTGAGTTTTAATTTAAACGTGACCAAAAATTACATCTTATATGCACTGTTATCAGAGGACTGCTGTAAATAAAATTCGTAAGAACTACATTGAATTCAGTTCTTTAATTCACATGCAAGCATCCTCCCCGAAAATAATGGACTTAAAACCGAATGAATTCAGATGTCATTTTAAATAAAAACCATTATAAACTTATGGAGTTTATATATGAGGCTTTTCCAATGAAAACTGAGAAGAGCTCTGATCATAAATAGCACTTCAGGGACAGCAGAGTATTTAATACTTCAGTGCACACAAAAACTAAATTCCATTAGATTTTAATATGCTGGATTTTCCTGAGACATAGCTATTACTTTGCCAAAATTGTATCTATTTAGGGGGAAAGAAATTGCTTTATTTCTATTATTTACACACTAGTATGCATCAACTTTTATTTATATATATATATATATATGAATGTATATAGGTATATACACATATAAGCCCACATACAGATACTACATACCCATCTCCTAAAGCCTAGAAATAATGCAGCACAAAGGAAAGTAACTTGTTCAGTCTACAGAAAAGTTAAGAGTTAAATTTTCAGTGACATAATGAATATATTATCTCAGATTCTTCACATAGGAGCATTAACTTCAAATGCGGATACAATTTTGCCAAGCAATACAGTACATTTCTAGGGAACTTGTGAGCCCTCTCAGCATCCTCATGACATAATATCTCCATTTAGTGGATGAGGAACGAATACTGAGGTGAGATGTCCACAGCTACAAAGGAAATCAGTAGGAAAGGAGCCGAGTCCAATTGCACCAGTGTTTCCAAGCCCTCAAACGCTAAACCCAGCCATACATTACACCAGTAAACAAGGTATGCATCACGCTAGCAACCCTGCCGCAAAGACACGCGCCGACTGGGAAGTGCTGGACAGTTCTGGTTGCCAGCCAGGAAACTTTCCCCTCCTCAGCATGAACTCTGCTCGGGTGCCAGTTCACTTACCCACGACTGTCATTTTTCCTGCCTGACGAACGCGGAACAATCGCCTGGCGAGCGCCGGGGAGCTCGAGCCGGGAGCACTGCTTGCCTCCAGCCCCGCTGGCGGAGGCTCCATGCGAGATGCTGTGCAAAATGTTGAGTTAAAAGAAAGCCCGAGTAGGGGGAAAAGGGAGCTCTCTGAGAAGCTCCACATGGTGCCTGTTGCTAGGGGAACCACTCCCTTTGTCTGCATAGGTTAAGAATGGCTGCTTCGCTTGGAGTCTCTCTTAAGTACCGAAAACAGTACATGCAGCTTCAGGAAGAACAAAAAAAAATCCCCCAGAATATCTAATAACTAAAGGAAAAATGAAGACACCTAGGAATTCTTCCAATAAAAGCAACTATTAATAGTTGATTTGGTGCGAGTGTGTGGAGGCTGCAGGACTGACGTGCAGCACCTGGGCAGATGGAGCACCACTGCACCCAATGTCCTTTTGCTACTCCAGGTATCTAGTGGGTTGAAGGGGACTCAGTTTACAGCAGGAAACCAAGCGAGGGAACAGCAGCAAGTACAAGCTTTGCCTAGATAGTCATGCGAACTGACTTCAGACACCTGGATGCCCACTGGCCCCAAAAAGCCCAAGCCAGAAGCCTTGGCACTCTAGTCCATGACTGCTCTCCCCTATGGCTTCCTTCCTAAGTCCCACCACAGCCCTGGCCATGTTCCCGGATCCCCCAAACGTTTGCAAGACTGAATTCTATACAGGCGCATCTGTCTCCAGCCCACTCAGAGTAGGGATCTGAGAATCCCTGCTTATCTTTGTCCCTCCTTGTTGTTAACAAATATAGCAGTATGCGTGCTTCTGCCTAAAAGATTTAACCGTGAGTCTGAGGTCCTATAACATTAACAGAAATTCTCATGAAGGTTAAGACACTGGGAAGAGAAACACTTTGAACCCTCCCCATTTCTGTGTACTTTAAGAAAGTCAGTCCCTGTTGGAAAAACAGACAAACACACACTGTACATACAGTCATGGCCCCTCTCTCTAAGGTCACATGCAGAAGAGTCTATTGACATATTGACGTTCCTTTCTGTCTAGAAATTACTTATTTCAACACTGTATTGTTCTATTTCCAAGACTTCTCTGAGACTCTAACACATCTACAGAGCAATTTGAAAAACATGCAAGGTAATGCTTGGTTGAGTAGACAAAACTTGAAAGCTTAGATGTTAGGCTCATCTATGGAAACCAGATTCTTCTCATTCCACCAGAGAGCAGCTGCTAGTGCCTGCAGTAGTGGAGAGAGGTCAAAACCAGTTCAGTCTTACTGAAAAAAACCTGAATTTAAATTTATAAAAGTAGTTGCTGAGGAAAATCAACACCAGTGCTTTTATATTCACGATGGTTCAGGATTTGCCCCGCATCAGACTGTTGCCATTAGAGGACCCCGGGCAGATAAGAGTGCGAGACATCTCTGCGAACACAGCCCAACGCTGGGGCTCTGACACAAAGGCCCGGGGAATTGAGCTGTCACTTCACTGCACAGGCTGAATTCTACTCGCAGGCATGACAGGTGCTGCACTCCCCTCCTTTCCTCCTCTCACCCCAGTGAGTCAAACAAAGCAGGCAGGTTTGCTTTGGAGAGAGGCCCTTCTGTTCTCCTTCGCAAAAAGATTAGGAGATTAGAGAGGGCAACTGAGAGTTCAATTTGGGGACATGAGAAAGCAACAGTTCACATATTGGTCTCTGCACCATTTTAGCGAGGAAGAATTAATGTGGAAGAAACCAACTAAAAAGTTTATAATTTTATTAATATTAAAATTCCTTTTCAGAGAATTTGAGTTGCTCAACTCCTCTAGACATGTATATACATATATATGTATTAAAATATATGTATATACATAGAAACATGCGAACATATATCCCATTTTCTTCTCTTTATAGACAGAGTGATGTCAAGGTTAATGGAAGCAAAAGATCTTGAGGTTCCATATAACCTCACAAGGGCGTTGATGACTTTCAGGACTGAACTAAGGTTTCTACTGTTAATACTCTTCATCCAACTTCTTCTGCCACTTGCCAGCCACGGAGCCGCCTTCTGCACTATTACAATGACACAGGTAAAAACATGCACATTTAGAACAGTCATCATTAACTCCCAGCATAAAAATCTTTTTCAATACCCCAAAATAATGTTAGTAATTCTAAGAGTACACTTTATCTAAACATTTTACCAACAATGGTGCTCGTAATGCTATCACGAACACATCATTATTTTACTTATCATTCCCATTTTACTGATTCAGAATAAAAGGACACGGGGAGCAATTTCAGATCACACTGCAATTTTCTGGAGGAGTCGGGGACAGCATCAATCTTTGTCAGAAAAAACAGCCTCCTACTCTATTACACAACGTCCCCCACAAAGAAAGAACAGTCGCTTCCCTCTGCACCCCACCCCATTTTGACAAGAAAAGAGATACTCTCCCTCTTCAGTACTGACTTTAACATCCTACACAGCAAGGATGGTCTGTTGCTCTTAAGAACATTTAACATTTACCTGTTATTACAAAAGCAACAGTTCTGTGAAGGCTCAGGCTTGCTGGTGGCATCAAGAGTTGGCACAGAAAAGGAATTCTATTCTTTAATGAAATAGGTCAAGAGTAAGCATTTTATCTACTACTGTAAAGCCTGGCTTCTGAAAAGCTCGACTGAAAAAATAACTGTTTGTTACTGATCCCCTAAAGAGCCTGACTCTGTTATGCTAATCCACAGTATTAAGAATAATCAGAAAAGGAATTCATTAATGACTATGTTAATCAACTACTTTTTGCCTCAAACATGAACGCATCTCCCTGGTCAGAAATGGTCAGTGTTGTGATTGGAGTTTATTAATTTGCTTACACATAACAAGCAACAGGGCAGCTTGCAGAGTAAGAACCGAGGCTATGGAAAAGCACCACAGTGGTCCTGCTTCAGGGGCCTGTCCACCAGAATGTCATCACATTTGCCTATTTCTGTTCATTATTCAGTCAAAAAACACTCAAATGCCTCTGCCTACTCAGTCCACAGACTAAAATTTAGCAAGAAAAGGTGGCATGCCGTATATCAGATGGTTTAATAGGAATTTTTAAAGTAACTACATACAAAACTAGAAAGATTATCCTGTTTTGATACGGTTAAAAGACATAAGACAAATATCCTACCTGCTACAAATTCGAATTTTATTATGCAGTGAAAAAGAGAAGCAGAGAGCAGATGCATAGACACAATGACAAGAGTGCAACAGGCAGCTGCACATGACTAGCATTTCCCTTATAACGAAAATTCTTCCTTTTCCCAATTTTTTTTAATTGTAACTTAAAATGAAACTTCAGACATGGGAAATTTTCCATAGATTGGTCATATAAAAATTAGGCCAAAAAAAAAGAAAGTTCTATTTAAAAAAAAAATCTTTACTTTGAATGAACTGACATGGATTTAAATGACCTGTGAGAGAATGTGTATGGTTGTATGTGCATGTATAAAGTTTCTTGTCCACTTTCGTGAGCCTAGACTCCCATCCTTCATGGCAGCCTGCCAAGCAGGCCAAGAACGTGGAGAAACTTGACTTGCTGGCACCACTCCAGGTTAGATGCTGGGGAGCAGAGAGCCGGGAAAAGCGGGTAAGCTGGCAGAAAACCAAGCACATTCCCATCAAAACTTTCATTGGAATAGACATATTTTCATGCAACGTGTTAGATTTTGGTGAACCGGCATTAGCTGAGAGAAAAATGTTCCACTGGAAAGTTTCCAAATTGTTCTAGCACTGAGATGTTTGAAACTTGTACCTTGCATTTTTCATGCAACTGCAAAATAGATTTCTATTTCCCATTGTATCATGCACAGGGATAGAATAGTGTTCATTGTGCTACTGACTGTCTAATATTATTTGTCCTGCTACTGTAAAAAGTAGTCTCATTTTACCATCCTGCTGCAAGTGCTGATCTCATTCCTGCAGCTTTTTTCAGGATTCCCCCTCACCAACGCTGTCTATCCAAACGAATCACAAGAAATGTCAGCACATGAGGTGTTCACTGGTGAGCAAACTAGTTTTTGACTTAGAGACAGATTCTAATCTCCGTTGTTAGAACAAGACCTGTCTCATTGGGACCTGTCCCAACTGCAATAGAGAAAACTACTTCCTCACCTGACCGTGCTACTAGAATTAATATATAAGGACAATAATAGACTTATAACATTTCTGAGATGTATAAAATGCAAGAGCTTCAACTGCTACAATGCAGAAACCTCTCAGACACAAAATAGTTAAGATTATTCTGAGAAACATTGTAAAAGCAGTGGCAGAAAACAGGGAGAAAAGGCTACAGGACTGGATGAGCAGTTAACTGTAATGAACACATGCAACTCCCCATTTAAAGAATCTGTGAAATCAAATACTTGAAGATAGAAATGTGTATGTGAACTTAATTTAGCCTACATGTTGCAACCCTCCTTTAATTACTGTATTTGCTTAAGCAAATCTGCCAATTCCCTCCTCCTCCTTAGTCTTCATTGAAATCAAGAGCTGAAAGAACTGGTGCATCCATATGGTCTTCTGCAAGGTTTTCTTCCTAAATGTTTCCCTTTCTTTCATTGAGTCAATCTAACACATTGTCTCTACAGATCTTGCTTCTTCGACCTCCATAAGTCATTACGGACACCAACCAATTATTCCAACAGGCCTTTCTGGACACTTAATTTTATTTTGCAATTGCTCTAAAGTAGCTAGCTAAACATGAGAAAGTCTAAAAACTATGTGCATGAACTAATAGAATGAAACATTGCAGCATAGCACCATTGAGCCAAAACACTCAGCTCTGCCTACAGACACATCCAGATTTTCTTCAATTCCATCATGTGTATGTGCGAATATTTCACTGACTCCTTCAAAAATTCAAACTATTCAGCTGCAGAGACCAGTATAGCAGTATCAAAATATTAGATCACACACAGAAAAAGAAGTCAGATGTTGATCAAAGTGACAACCTGTATAACTAACGTCATGGGTTTACTATATTTGGGAGTCAGCTGCTGTTTGCACCACACCTGTATCTAGGACAGTTCTATTCTGCTGGGTAAACCATTTTAGCAACCCCGCGACCGAGAAGAGAGACGGCCCTTAGTGATGGACAGAAGTGGAAGAGTCATGAAGAGTCCTTAGGAAACACTTTCTTGTGGAAAATGCTTAAGAACTACTAGAAGTGAAAGAACTGTATAAGCCCCAGGATGAACCACTGGCTGGCTCTACCTTCATGTTTTATCTCACACCTCCTTTCCCAGGTAGACTTGCATTGAAATTTGCATTGGGGAGAGATGTTCACTGTTTTTGCATAGTGTGCTCTACTATTTATTTTTCCATAAAAATAGCTGCTTATACATTACTACTGCTACATCAGACACTCAGCAAACCACCTCTGGAATAGCGTTTTATAGATAAAATCCTGAACTCTTCCCATTCAGACCAAATTGTTCAACAGAGCAATTTACTGGGAGGACACCTGGAATCCCTGGGAAGATAAACAGATAAAGGTGCATTACAGCCTGAATAGTACTGTTAGTGTTTAAGACAAAATGCTGTATCAAGTAAAGCACGGTAAAAATTACCCTATTCTGAGTTATATGTGGGAAACCTCTGAGTTTACTGCAAAGCTTGAACCAAATTGAGCTTTGTTGCTGATGGGGTGATGCAAAACTGGACATGCTTAATTTCTGAACCTGCCTCTCAGAACATTTATTCATATTATGCCTCATTCAGGAAGTGATCTCGTTGGAAAATCTGAGCAAACAGTAGCACAGAACTTCCAGACTCTCAAAGAGCTAAAGAATGTTCTTTCCCCCCTCCTCGACTTCTTTTAAATGAATTTAGTGCTTGTGAAAGGAATCAGATTGACAACCCCTGGGACTGAGGCTTAGTATGGACGCACAAGGACAGACTTTTTGAGGGAACCGGCTTTGCTCTGATGCATCTTCCCTCTGAATTGCGAGTTTAATTCATCATCTTTGGCATTAGCAGGGCCACACTCAGAACTAGTGCAGAGATAAAGCACCAATTTCTAATGCCTGAGGATAAATAATTACGAACTAATCATCACTTACACTGTAGCTGTCTAAAAATTATACATTGCAAGTCTGAAGCAGAGTCCAAAACTGTGATAGGTGTCTGAGTTTCTAGCACAAACAGCAACTGAACCTGGACTCTGAACAGAAAGTCACACAGAATTAGCTAATGAAGTACCAAATTAAGGTAGTATCAAATACTGCCCTTTTCTAGGGCTCAGAAATAGTCCTACAGCTGTGCGCTGCAACAGATATATATCATTCAAGTTAGATGCAAATGGAAAATATTTACTACAGATTTAGAAAAATCATCAAGGGGAAGCACCGTCTTCAGTTTCACACAGCATTTGGCCTCTCTGGCAAAGCCCACAGCGCACAGACCAGTGTCCAAGGAGTGTGATCTTCGTAACGCGAAAGCAGACGTGTCATGAGGTAACCATTTTATCAGGACACAATAACCAATTCTCCATAACTTGTCACTGGGCTGCCAGCGTAAGGCTAAAAGCTGCCTCTCTTTTTGGAATTCAGTTTCTTTTCAGAAGCAAGGAACGCCACTCTTCCCCAGTTCAGACTGAGGTCTCTATTTCTGGGCTGAGCAACCACTCCTCAGTAACAAACACAAATGGTTGCAGTAATAAGGACATCACCTTATTAAGGATATTCCCACCATCATTCTCTGGAAATCTCAGTATAGTTGTATTAACCATGGAAGTCTTCTGAATCTCAAATGTGCTCACTGTTTAATAATTTTTACTCTTCCATATTATACTTCTATTTTACTCTTGCTAGTTCCATCTACAGATTTAAAAAATAACCCTATCAGTTTCTTGCTAAAAAAAATGAAGTAATTGTTTGTAATTTTTTAAAGAACACCAGTGGCCATGGGAGAGTGAACGGCAGAGGTGAAGGCATTAAAGGAAAATGAAGGAATGCAAAACAAGTGGAACACTGAACGAGGGAAAATCCAATTAAATTCAACTCAATTCCATTTAATTTTCAGTAGAAGAGTATGACATGTCCCAGGCCTGCTGGAATTGATGGAAAATCTATCAAGCAAAGTATTTGCATTGAATTAGCAGGCACAAATCAGACCTGCTGACACATATTGGTTAATACCTGAAAGCACAAAACCATTTTACCTCAGCTGAAGTCTGTTGCCTCTGCTTGACAAGAGGGTTTATCTTACATTTCCCTAAAAGTCACAAGAGCTGACTTCAGCTTTCCCTCTGTAATAAATTTATATTCTTAAAAAAATACAGAGGAATTTAGGAAGTTATATGTCCACCTGCAGCAAACTTAAATATCCAAATCACAGCAAAATTCATCAATAGCATCATGAGCGAAACTGGTTTAGCACGTTTAATTATTCTCTATAGACAGAGAATATTTTCATGCCTCATATTTTTTAAGTTTATACTTAACATGTATATATTCTGCTGAAACTTACTGTACTATGTTGGATTTTCCTTCCCTATGCCTTTTTCTTTTTCCCATGCTATTGCTGACAGTTTTCAGTGTGCACATTTGCTGACAGCTCTGGATCGTGTTCACCCATGTCTCTGGGCGAGACTGACTCACTCCCATCCTTTTTGTTGCTGTGAAGAAAGTAAACAGTAGCTGCAAAGCTGTCACCGACTTGGGTTTCTTTTTCTCCTGCATGTACTTAATCCTTTTCTTCTGTATACCCAAGACAGTTTGTTCCAGCATTCAACTCATACCCACAGTTTACAATGCCTCTTGGTTAACTTGGCAGAAATTTATACCCAGCTTTGGTGTTCTTTTCACTTTCATTAAGCCAGGTGAAGAACAAAAGAACATAAGTTTGCTAAATTTAACCCAACAGTTCTGACAAAAATCTCAAAAGGAAAAGATTGGGAAAAGCGAGCTTTTTGCAGAGGTGCTTTTTGCATCACCAAGCACACACAGGTAATGCCCCTTTCTGTGTCTCATAAAGGCAAGAACTCCTAAAATTGAACTTCACCCACACTAATCAAAATGCCACTCAACTCCTGATTGAAATATCCTTCATTCAAATCAGCGTGAGTACTTTTAATGGCTACCCAAATGGATGTCAAATTAAATAAGAAACAAAATGCAAATAAATTAGTATTCCTAGCTACTGATACACTATAAATATTTATGAGGAAAAAAAGATGCTGTAATTTCAAGTGATACCACAGGCCTATTTTGTACAAACAGTTAAAACAGTTATACATGCAATCCCGTACTTTGCAATTTTTTTCCATTTCACATCACCATAATCACCTAATAAATATTTAAATGGACCCATTTGCTGTAACTATAAAAGAACCGTGTAAACTTGTTGTCATCTAGACACATAAGCCGCAGTGGAGTCAATGAATTTCAACAGTCACTTAATATTGCAAGCCACAAGCTACCTTAAACCTGCCAGCAACTGTCTGCCAGGAAGCTACTGTAGCACCACGGCTACCTCCTCCAACCCAGGACACGAGATTCATTATGAATGCTAGCATTGCTACTCTAATTAGGCCTGGGAGAGGTTTAACAACCATGCTACAGTCTTGCTGCTGACAAATATAAAAATAAAGCCTTGTTCAAATTAGCAATGTGAAGTGAGAAGGCCTAGAAGCAGCAACTGTCTGACCAGTAGTGAAACAGTTCTAATCTATAGTGAGGTTATTTTGCTTCATAAACTGCTAGTATGTTACCTGCAGGAGGTCTCCCTGTAAAATGAATTATAGTAAGCTATATGTGATAATTAACCGTGCATTAGCAAATATCTTGAAACAGGGGGGCTCTGTTTTCTCTGTATTTTGACTAATAAAAGCATGAATTTGTTCAACAAATGATCATTTAGGTTGTGGAATGCTAAGCATATTGGAAGAACACAGTAAGCAATAGAATATTGTAGGTGGACTAACAGTTTCCTTACAAAAACAGGCTGTTTAATAGGCTGGCTCCATACTACGTTATTCACAGTACTAAAAACCACAGTGTTGGGAAGACAAATACAATATACATTTAAAATAATATAAACCTTGTACTCCTATTTACTTTAAAAATGCCATGGATGTGACAATAAAAAAAAAATCCATAAGCAAACGTTTCTTTCAGAAAGACAAAATCCCAAATGACTCTTTCCAGAAGGTAAGCAGATAGTGAAGCAATGGCTATGGTCATCTTCTCCAGAGAGCAAAAACACAC
>JAVCKT010010321.1:0-22529 GCA_032273925.1 Rhynchotus rufescens | reverse complement strand
TAAAGTGCTGCAGATATTCAGTATTCCAGCTGCAAACATTCAGTATTCCAGCTGCAAACATTCAGTATTCCAGCTGCACACAGTCAGTATTCCAGCTGCAAACATTCAGTATTCCAGCTGCAAACATTCAGTATTCCAGCTGCAAACATTCAGTATTCCAATTGTTGCCCACCTGTCAAGAGCACGTCGTGTTTTGTTTCTGTGAAGCACCTGATAATACGCTCTAAGGAGCATAGGGACAAGCATGAAAGAATAATAGCCTTTCAAAAGAGATAACAGACCTGTCGTTTCAGACTTTTCCTAATGAGAGATCATGCATTTTCACCCAGGCAGCCTGCCCGGGCGCCCTGTGATAGCGGCAGCGCCAATTCCACTGCCGCTGGTCTGAACGTCACCGCTGTGGAGGGGAAAGCTGAGCACACCTAAGTGCCCCGTGTCACTGGCACGGAAGCCAGGGAGCCTCCCCAAGGAGCCTGGAGCAGCTCTGGCGTCCTCAGCGCAGCCGCACACGCACCGTGTGGGGCGAGGCCAGAGCAGGGCCGCAGTGCCCCACGTTCCGGGCCTGCTGCCTCCCCAGTGCGCAGCGATGCCTCACGCACGTTAGCGACGGCGCCGCGAGTCGCTCAACTCGGCCTCCCCTCGCGGGCACCGCACACCAGTTCTGTCACTATGCGCCATCACGACAGCTGAAAGGCCCGCAAAAAGCACGGCGCTTATGAGCAACAATTTCATAATTGCACATTCATTTGCAGTTTAATGTATGCGATTTGTTTAAACCGCTTATGAAATTGGCTCGAGAATTGCTTTAATGAGGCTATTTCACAATTCTGACTGTAAAGGAGGGGCCACTAGTTTAGACGAGAAAAAAGGATTCCTTGATAACAAATTCTGTTGATAGCTTTGATCCTTATGCGAGTGAGCAATTCACATCCCTCACCTCTTTCCTTTTAGCTGTGGAGAGTTACTATTGCACTTGCCTAACGCAGGATGGTAGACACTACTAATACACCCCAAATTTGTTTCCATTGCTGATACTAGTCTTACATGCTTTCTATACCCCCATGTGCATTACGAGAATACTTTCAAGAAGGGGCTAAAAGAATGTGTCCTATAAAAGCTACAAAAAAAGAAAATCAGGAATGCCAATTACTAAAGCTGGCAAGCCAAGCCTCAAGTCTCTCGGCACCTCTAAGAAACCCTTCTGCATCTGCAACACTATAAGCCCTGGCCTCAACCAAGAGAAATGCAGTTACTGAAGAAAAGTTTCACTAGATTGAACCACAGAAAACAAGACAGTAGGGTGTTAAGAGAAATGTTTAGATAATTTTGAAATGGTTCAATTTTGAGGAAATATAATAATAAAATTACAGAATTGCAATATTTTACCTCTTAAACTGCACAAGTTTTTTGGGGTACTGTCTAGCAACCTATTTTTTAGAAAACATTATCCTCTTAGCAGAAAATGCTTTCAAATCAAAGACAAGGAGTTTATAATAAACAGCTGAGGAAGTTCTCCAAAAGCAGGAAAGTCACTAGAGATGAGTAAGAGAAATATTCACGCCACACTTGAAAACTGTATATGAACTCCATAGACTTTTCTTGCTGTTGGTATTTCCTTTGCTAAGCTGCAGAATAAGATGAGGAAAAGATAAAACGAAGTTGGGATAACCTGATTTCACTGTAGTTGCATCCGATTCATTATAAATGTACAAGATCAACTGCATAAAACACTATGCAAAAGACGAGCCAAGCTGAGTCCTTTTCTCAGACCATCATGACCACACTCTAATTAGTTTTTCTAAACACACACTTTGTGTGTGCCAATTTGCAAGTTAAAAAAGTCCTCAATGTTAGAGCAGGGTGAATTCTTTTCTCCAACCTAGTGTTAAAATTCAGCATACAAAAGCTCTCAAAGTCTCATCTGAAAGCTATTGTGAAGTTAAAATTAGAACTGCAATATTGAACATAGCAGGCAGTGATTATGCTTTCATCCAATACGCAGCTCAGCTTCTCTATAAAAGGCACCACATATCACCAAGCTCCCTAATAAAGTCATGAGGGCTGCTCTGAAAGTAACCAGGACGAAGCAAAAAAGACGTTGTTCTTCCAGATTGATGAACATGCCCATAACTATTTACACTGTTTTCTACTTGCAGATAATGGGTTTGTCTACCCTAAGAGCCCATGGTGTTGGAAGGAAATATTGCAGCTCCTTGCTCTAATGGTTCTTTCTGCAAGCCTGCCTCGTCAGCACAGGAAAAGCCTCTCACATTGGCTTGCATCTTCCTTACAGAGAAGTGAAACTTGTTTTGATTGTACTTGCCCATAATACAAGTTAATCAGAGCAGGGCAATTACTGGTCACATTTGATTAAAACAAACAAATCTTTGTTCCATCAAACAATATTATTTTAGGCCAATATCTTGAGAACTGCACCATCTGGTACTAAAATGGAAGAACACTTGCTGCTAGCTACGGCTGTCAAGACTTTGATACCAGATTTACAGAACTGGGTTCATTGCATAGTAGCAAGTTAATTTTGTAGTACAGTATTGCAACAGGTATATTCTGGCCTGGGTTCATAATCATAGCTGCTTGTCAATATAACTATCTATTGAACTTTATAAATAGGATTTATTTATATACTATAATATACACTATGACATATAATTTATATAATATATAATTACTTATATAATTATTACACATAGTATATATTAAAATACATAGAGGCACATATATACATAGTGCCTTTCTGTAGAGGCACTATGCATAAAGAAAGGCATAAATACATAGTTCCTTTCTGTAGAGGCACTACAGAAAGTTCTGCTTGGAAAGGCTTTTAGCAGCTCATAAACATACAGAATATTTAACAGACACTACGCTGAAAGGCAAGGGGAATTTGGAAGAACAGGCCATAACTGAGATAACGGCATTCCATTTGAAATGCTTCTAATCTGTCACGGAAATAACTTCTATTTCCATGTATAAAATAGATTTTTCCATAGATAAGTGTCTTGATACGTGGCTTATTCTAGTGTCTGTTCTGGATTTCCGATACACACGACTGCTGTTTAAGTATCCTACTCCACTACAGAAATGTTACAGGCTTTTTTCCCCAAGGAGGGTAATGAAATGGAAGCCCCAGTCCTTGTGTTCCAGTTGATATATAAGCATCACTTAACACTTGCAGAATGTCCAAAGATTATTTTAAAGCCCACCAAACACAGATTTCTAGCTTCAGTACTTACTCATACAGGTTCTACTCCAGCAGAGAAAAAAAGAACATTGTTTTTTCTTTCATTGTTAGGACGCAATTTAGCCTAATAGCCTAAAGAGCTTGCAAAATACTTCCATATGTCCCAGTTTATCTTCGCTTTTGGCAATTATCTCTAAGCACAAGCCCAAACAGTTATAGAGAAGAGGACTCTGTATGCAAGATTCCCTGCAGTCCTTCCACATCTTGAAACCCCTCCAGTACGAGGAAGCTACTTGAAGGTTTTCAAGTATTGAACAAAATGTTAGAGGCTTTCACCGAGCTCTGACCCTCTAGAAGAAATCCTAGTTTTAGGCAGAAGAATATACCCTATATAGATGGTATGTTGACTTGTACTCTGGAGAGATTTGAGAGATTGGATCCTCACAGATATGGTGCTAATCTTTTTCAATGTCTCAGAAGATAATGCAGCCAGGCTATTTTGAGAGACCTTTCTCACATTATGAGATTCAGTTTCCTCATCCATTTAATCAAAAGAACTCTTTGGAATTCACTTCAAAGTGCTTTACCTCAGATACTAAGTTCTGACCTTTTATTTTCAAATTCAAAACCTAAACGCTTTACTGCTAACACCTCATTGCTAAAGCCTTTTGGAAGGATTTTGGAAATTTCAAAAGGCCAAACAATCTAAACAGCAAAAGATCTTTTTTAAAGGAAGATGAAGTTAACTAGCACCAATAGTGTTCTTTTCCCTAAAGCTACCACAACGACCATTTTGCTTCATTTCCAAGCACTGTGGTGAAGCTTCAATAATGATACCCGTAGAGCACTGAGGAACAACTTCTTTCCTATGAGGGTGACAGAGCCCTAGCACAGGCTGCCCAGGGAGGCTGTGGAGTCTCCTTCTCTGGAGATCTTCCAAACCCACCTGTATGCCACTCTGTGCCATGTGCTCGAGTGTCCCTGCTCGAGCAGGGGCTTCAACTCCATGATCTCTTGAGGTCCCTTCCAATCTCAACCATTCTGTGAAACCCTTGCTCTTTCTCTCCCTCTCCTCCTCCTCTCCTGAGGCATCACGCAGCAATCAAGTGCTGTTACTCTGCTATTCTGACACACAAAACTTCACTAGTTCTATTTTTCTTCACACACATCCGAATTTCTCTACTGCTCATTATTCAAGACATATTTAGAAAAGCCTTATCTCCATCCATAAGGTGCAAAGACATAGGCCCTTACCTGCATAAAGCAGGAAATGAAATGGAAGCAGAATTGTTGCATGTTTGGATGCTTCCAAATTATTTGAATGTCTTCAAATGTTTCCATCAATGTGGTCAAACTGCTAAGACAGATCTATTGAGATCTGCATCCCAAGACGAAACATGTTTCTCATTCTGGCAACATTCTCCTAAAAAAGTAGCAGAGTTTCAAGCTTTGCAAATGTACCAAACAGCAAGGAAAAGGGAAAAAGTAACAAGTTCTTCAAGCTGCTCACGACTGCTGCCTTCTGAGAAAGGGCTGCAATTATGTCAGGCATCCAAGCAAAGGCAGCAGATAAGAGCTCAGCACAGAGATACTCAAACTCCGCAGCAAACAGATAGTTTTTGCCCCACGAGGTTTAACTGGTTCTCTCATTACAGAGAAATATGTCTGAGCGGAATAAGCTCTGTAAGAGCAGCACAGTTCATTTTTCACATCCAGTTGTACTGCGTAAGTGTGAGAGAACATACAATATTAGAAGTTGAATCTGCTGAGAGATACTGCATGAGCAACCCCACACACATTGCTTATCCAGTCGGGCTTCTTTCTCCAGCCATTAGACACTAGACCCAAACCACAAAGGAAAGGAAAGACTTGGATTAACCTCTCAAGGGCTGGTAAACTACTTCTTCCATAAGCTTCAGCTTTATTACATGTTGAATTTTAAATGAGCTAGTAGAAGTCATAAAGCTAATTCAGGGTGATTAAAGGCAGATCTGGGTGGTTTCTAAGGAAAAAAAGTACAGTTTGTAGCAATATAGCTATATACTTATATAAATAAGATTTTATTTTATATATACACACACTATATATATGCACACATGCAGGAAATGTTTAATTAAAAAAATCATTCTAACATTCCTGTAATTTTGAAGTTATTGAATCTGATTCCAGTTTGTAAGCATACACGTCCTAGGCAGTTATGGAGACCATGAGACACAGCTGTGCTGCAGCAGAATGCAGCACCTCCCGACTCCAGAGCTCAGAGCCATCCCACACAACACAGAACAGAGCAGCAAAGAGCACGAGGCTTCTAAAGAAGAATCAGACCAGAGTAGGGAGATGAGTCCCGTACCTCATATGAGGTCCAAGTACTTACAGGATTACGAGCTTCACCTGCTGAATGATGAACAACCCACCAGTCCGACGTCCATTCCCAGGCATTTCCTACAATGTTGTACAAGCCATATCCATTGGGAGGAAACGCAGTGACCTACACAGGGTACAGAGACTCTAAGGACCAGTTCTTTAAACAAAAGATAAAATAAGTTTATCCCAAAGATTAAAGAACAGCGTTCCTTCAGCAGGTTATCAGACACATCATATCTCAAAAAACAGACACTGGTCTGGAACTATAAACATATGGTAATATTCCATTTTAAGAAAATGGAACACTTATCCTTCTGTGTGTTCTCAGCACCATACCTCCATTATTCCACATAGTATCTTCTCATTGGCTTTGCAAATTGCTCCTCTAAAGAGATGCCATGGCTTAACAGCTATATCACCACAGATGAACGATTTTCTAACCTGTGTTCTTACAACTTCCAGATTCCCCATCGCTCTCTCCTCCCTTCCAAAGCAAGACTCAAAGACATACATATATAGATTTCCCTGCTGATGAAACTTTAGACTTATTTTAACTTGTATTTAATAATTCATTAACATCCTTGATTATCTTCAAAATTCCACCGCCTTTTCTCCATGCTAGACAGACTCAGTCTTCCAAAAAGCTGATTCTTTTTTTAGAACTATCATACAGTTATTGTGGCTTAAGTACCACCACCTAGAGTGAGGGTTAAAAAAAACAGCAGTGCCAGAAGTGGAAGCAGAAAGTATTTCAGGATCTGACTTAGAACTGAAAGGGGGTCAGGTGGTGGCAAGAAAAAGAGGCCAGTGAGAAAAACTAAAAGTTAAAATGAAAATAATCTTTACTTTTCAATTAGCTTTTAAAAAATCCCCTGACAATATCTAAGCCTGCAGTGAAATATATCATGGCTTGAACATCTAAAGGTGAAAGGAGAATACAGTAATAGAGAACACCCGTGGCTTTCTGTGTTAAGCACAGACCTAAATTTTCAGAAGGCTAAAGTTAGTCGCTGTATCATTAATTCACTTGGAGACACTCACAGGTGCAGTTCCTTTATATCCATCCTCAGCAGTGTTGTTAGTTGGGAACACTCCCTGCCAGATGTTGACATAATGCTGACCTTTTGGCTGAAGCTTGTTACCCCATGGGAAAAGCCTATTGAAAAACATATGGGAGAAAAACTGTCAAAATCATAGCCTAAAAATATTGAAAAGCAAGCTTCATAAAGAATACTCTAGGGATCTCTATGTATAGAGAATGCACAGTCTGTATTTCAGCTGTACCAACACCTAGCAGGCTTTAATAGAGAGCAAAAGGAAAATTGCTATATGGAGGAGGGAAAAGCAGGGAAGAGCCTACATCCTCAACCACACCTAGCACAGTACGTGACCCAGGCTGTAAGGAGGAGAGGTCATAAAACTGTTGAACAGCCTTGTCTTCCCCTCCTACATGGGCCACGTAACAGGCACCTCTCCAGTGACTCTGCAGCTGCAGTGCAGTAACGATGCCACCAGTCCTCAGCTCTTCTGCATCTCCTTCTGCCTTGGCACTGAGTCCTCGTGCCACGTTTCTCATTTACAACAGCAGCTCTAACATACCACCTCCCCTTGCGCTCCGTATTCTCTTCCTATCACTGAGTTTAGATTATAGCCTACTTCAGTATTTAAGAAATTCACTTACCCAAAATGATCTGTTCGGAGTAAGTATGAGTTTTATTTATACATATTGCACAAGGAAAAAAAATACGGAGCATAATAGCCACAGCTCTTCCCTATCTTTTAGGCATTTAATCAGGTAGATATTCTTGTCAGTACCTATTCTCAAGGCCCCCTCGACAGCTGTATTCCCATTCAGCCTCAGTCGGTAATCGTTTTCCTGCCCAAGTGCAAAAAGCTAGAGCATCATTCCAGGAAACATGAAGAACTGGGTGATCCATTCTGGAAAAAAAAAAGGGGAAAAAACCCAACAAATCAGCCGACCCAAGCAGTCTCATAACTCTGCAGCAAAGCACTTAAAATAGGTGGTCACAAAGGACTGTGAGGAAGCCTCGTTGTATCAGTTACAACTGGACAAGGTACCAGGTAAGTTAGACAAACCCACCCCTAGAAGAGATGTAAATAAATGGTGAATGGGAAAAAAAATGC
Source organism: Rhynchotus rufescens (assembly GCA_032273925.1). Taxonomy (NCBI): domain Eukaryota; kingdom Metazoa; phylum Chordata; class Aves; order Tinamiformes; family Tinamidae; genus Rhynchotus; species Rhynchotus rufescens. The sequence continues at coordinate 14,821 of JAVCKT010010321.1, read as the reverse complement.
TATCAGAGAAAGGAAAAAGAAGAAAAAGTTCTGTCCCACCATGTTTTTATGTATTGCTCTCTACAGTAACCAGAACGGTGTTTCTGGCTTGTGCTTTCCCATGTTGCCACCTCAGAAACTTGCTGAAAACCCAGGAGCCAACGAAGTACTGATCCACTGGTTTCTGTGAAAACATAGCCACTCCAGACACCAAGAGAGTAGGCCAAAAAATCCTTCAGTATTACAGTGTCTTATCAGTTCCAAGATTCATGACTTATTTTTTTTTTCCTTTGTGCATTTTAAGTAGTTCACAGTTTGAAGAAAGGCTTCCATCTTCCTTTGGTTTAGTTCTCAAACTTACAATCTTGGTCTCTCATCCCAGAAAGAGACGAAAACGGTGTCTAGTCATTCTTGTAGGAAGGTTCCTCCCCAGCTGAGCCTCTAGGAGTGAGATCCTCCAACAGCTGATGCTTCTGATCCAAAAGAAAGATACAGGCTTCCTATTTACTCATCTTCCCTGCCTCCTCTAACAAGTCAGTCTATGCCTTCTGGTTCATCAGGTTGCTTCCATGCACGGAGTTCACCCGCAGTTGTACTAGACTAGTGCACTTCTACAACGCAAGATTTACATGGCAGGTTTCCAGCCCTTATCTGCTGGCTGTGACCTAAATTCCTCCATCTCCCCTTACAACACCTCCCGATATCATCTCTCTATTTTTACTTCAGATAGTTCTTTCATTGCCCTTGGAGAACAGACACTGGACTTGTTACTAAGCAGTTTAGCTATCAGATGATGTTATTCTAATGTAGCCCTGTCCCTAGGGGACTCAAAAACATGTCAACATCTAGCCTAGATCCAGGCCAGAAAGTCTATTTCCAGCAGCAGTGTTGAAACTTTAACTAGTTGATTAAGTAGTTAGTGTCAACTTCATTGTCAGGCTAGTGAAACAAGTTGAAACAAAAAGGGGTCCCAAGCAAGCACAGTCACATCGAAGCATGTATGCAATAGCACAGGAATCTGCAAATGCAGCTTTCAACATGTGCAGCCAAGGGCTAGTTCTGCAGCATCTACAAACAGAACTCAAATAGAAGTCTTTTAATTTCCCAGGCATAATTCATCCCAGCTCTGAACTGAGAGAGACTGTATAAAGATGCAGGGCAGCAGGTTTCAAAGTTGACCATGGTAGGGAAGGCACTAACATATTTGTAGGCTGAAGTCTTCCAATGCATTCAGCTTCCTAGCAAAGCCAGCACTCATTTCACACAATATTTTCCAACTCTGTGGATGACTTAAAATGCATAACCTCTTCAACATTTTCCTTCTACCAGAGAGGTCTCCAAATTCCAGGTAGTAGGACACATGGTGGGTAGACTCACAGACTACGCAGGAAGCTAGTGTTCAATCTTCCCTACAAAACAAGATCTGCAATGAATGATCTGACGTTACTAACCCTCAACGAATCTTCACGTTTGTGTATCAGCAGTGAAGCAAAAACATGAAGCACATTTCAATATAGTCCCTTTTCCTTTCACTAGTAAGGACATTTACAAATATATTTGAAGTACCAGCATGACATATATTGACCATATAAACACTGAATATTGTATGCAACAGACCATAATAAGTGCAAATGGTCACAGAAGCAGAAAAAGCAAACAGATGACCAGCCAAGAAACAGTTCTTCAGCCTCCACTTCTGGTACAAACTTGCAGGTATATTCACAGCAAGCATCTCATATTAATTGAGTGGCTATTTCTGACTTACCTCTTTAAGATGTTAGAGTCAGGGCCTTCCGGGTGTCTCCAACTGGCTCCTTTCACTGGTAGCCACCAGGGAGCAGCTGCAACCTGAAAATGGTCAAGAGCAGTCAGGAAAGGTTGTCATTCAAACAGATGGTTAAAGATCATTCTGAAGAATGATCATGTGACAAATGCAAACACAGCTCAAACTCACAGCTGAAGATTCTGCTTGCAGTCAACTGACCTATTACTTGCTAATTTATCTCTGACCAAGATGGTTATTTGCTCCACACTGCAATACTTCCAGTCAGGAAAGAGTCAAAGGTATGTAGTAACAAAAAGCAAACAAACAAAACCAAAAAATAAACTCCACACGAAACAGAAACACACACATCCCTAAACCACCTAAAACAAGCAAGAAAGGATCAGAGCTCTGTGCTCTGAGCCTGCTTTTCTGAAGTACTGATCTTCTGTGGATGTCAGTTCCTAGATATTCCTATGCTGCAAGGTGAGGACACAGCAAGCCACTGTCCATCCTCTTTGATGGCACAACCTTCAGCACATTACTCAAGACCAACTAGACGGCTGTCTGAGAAATTCAGCTGTAATCCTCCTCTGAACACCTATACCAAGTACACTCATAGGAACCTGGAACATCATTTAAGTCTTTTACAACTTCATGTGCATGGTACAGTTAAAATTGTTCACCTTTTGGCCAGTTTTTGGTCTGACACATGTTGCAGAAAAGATAAAGACACCTTTGGTTTAAAGAATTTTCATTTCAATTGTTTGCTTCCTAGAGCCAGCCCTTTGGAATAATTTAAGCAATGTCATCCTATAATTAGGGTCAAAACATGTACCTTGCAACATATTTTGCTTCCTCATTAATTAGCTCAGTCGGTATTTCCTATCAGCTTCCAGAAGGTGGAGACAAAATAGCCACAGAAACATGGAACTTCTGAAGAAGTCTGAACCAATTAAAATTTAAAAAAAAAAAGAGTTAAAGTAGGTAAGGCCTCAATGCTTCAGGAGTTAAACTGGAATGTATGGAGCTCTGCCTAGGGAAGGACAAAGCAGGAGTCAAGAGACTGCAGGTGACAATTAAAGGGCAGCCAGCAGGGGCAACACAGGGTTGGTGTTTACTACAGGCCTCCTGACCAGGAAGAAAAAGTAGATGAGACTTCTACAGGCAGCTGCAAGAAGCCTCATGATCACAGCCCTTGGTCCTTATAGGGGATTCAACCACCCTGATGTCTGCTGGGATGGCCGAACAGCTAGGAACAGACTAGGAGGCTCCCGCAGACATCCATAAATCTACGGGCCTGGATGAGATGCACCCAAGATTGCTGAGGGAACTAGTGGGGATTGTTGCCCAGCCACTCGCCATCATCTTCCAGAGGTCATGGAGGGCAGGGAAGATGCCAGAGGACTAGAAGAAACCAATGTCACGCCAGTCTTCAAAAAAGAGGAGAGATGACCCAGGAAACTACAGGTCGGTCAGCCTCACCTCCATCCCTGTAAAGGTGATGAAGCTGCTCATCCTAGAGGCCATCTCTAGGTATATGAAGGAAAAGGTGATCGGGGGACCTGAACATCTCTCTTACAAGAAAAGACTAAGCAAGATAGGCCTGTTTATAGCCTGGAGAAGAGATGAGTGAGAGGGGATCCTATCAACAACTGGGTACAAATACCTGAAGGGAGAATGCAAAGAGGATGGCATCAAACTCTTTTTGGCAGTGGCCAGCAACAGGACAAGGGATAATGCAAGTTGAAACACAAGAAGTTAAATCTCCATATGAGGAAGGACTTCCTTCCTGTGAAGGTGACAGTCCTGGAACAGGCTGCCCAGGGAGGTTGTGCAGTCTCCTTCTCTGGAGATCCTCCAAACCAACCTGGATGCAACAGGGTGCCCCGTGCTCTGGATGTCCCTGCTGGAGCAGGAGGGTTGGACTAGATGGTCTCTAGAGGTTTCTCCCAACCTCAACCATTCTGTGATTCTCTGAAACTGCTGGACCGCTAGCACTGGTCTTAGGAGATCAGACTTCTCCAGACCTGTGCTCAGTACAGTCTCAGTACTCAGACTACTACTGAACTGTGGCATAACCTTCTGTCCATCAGCCTTCCTCGTTCAAATTAAAAACTGGCAAAAGCAGCAAGTAATGCACCAATTTTTATTCATTCTGATCCTGTTAAATGAATTGTGATGCATTATATACAGAGGTAAGAATTATGCCAAGGTGGTTACTCTACTCACTTGTCACAGTAAAGAAACAGCATTTCTCAAAGAACCTGCAATCTGATCACCCTACCATGACAAGGGCTCAGATCAACGGCATCAGCATCAAACACAGGCTTCTACCTCAGTAGCTACTAAAACCATCAGCATTCATCCTGCATCACACAAAACATCCTCCCCTTCCAACAGCAACAAAAGGTTGATCTCTTACTCTAAATTACAGTTCTGTTTCTGATCATTCCAACCTCAGTGACGGGACTCCTGTTCAGAAAGTTACCCAGCTCAACTCACAGCACTAACCTATAAGCCTCAAAATGACCAAGCTGCTAAACAGATACTAGAGTTAATAGGCTTAAAACTAGTCAGATTTAACCAGTTCGTTGTGTATTTTGAGCTTTAATCTATAGTTAAGATGAGAGAGAAATCCAAAGCTGAATTTGAGAACTGCAGAAAATATAGGAGCCGCAGTATTATTACTAAGGGTTCTCCAGGAACCTGAAAGATCAATAATAAGATACCATTCCAATAGTTACTCAGCACATGACACTTCTAAATTAAGAGGTTAGTTCAGAGGAAAAAAGAGAAATCTTTACAAGAGACTGCTAAGACTTATACTTTAGAAGACTAATTTTGGAAAACATTTTTTGTTATGCTTGCTCCAGGAGAAGAAAATACACAGATGCTTTCAATCAGAACGGTTTATTTTAAACTAAGAAAAATACAGTCTCTCCACATGAGAGCACTATGTGTGCATGTCTTCTGTTTCTGGCTCTGCTGAACTGAACACCAAATGGCTGCCAGGTTTTGCGGAACACCCAGATCTTCGGACAAGTTATACATATAGGGCTTGGACGAGATAACAGTGACAGATTACATCCAACCTTCAATTAATTGCAATTTCCAAAGGAAAAACAAATCATGTACCTGAAATTTATAGTCTTTTTGAAAACTACTCAGAAGTCTTTAAAGCTTTCAGTTGCTCTAAATCCAATTATCAGAAGAGCTAATTAGACTGCGATATTACAGCATAGCCTTCCCTGCTTCTAATGAGCTTAGTTACTTTCATAATGCCGAGCGTTTTCATACTTCAATTGTAAACATGTGTTTTACAAACTGCCAAGAGATCCATTTTCTGAAAAGAGCAGATCTTGAAGGAAATACCGAACTAAAGGACATAATCTGCTTTGGTTTGATTAACCTTTACACATACCTTACCACGTGCAACAGAACTGGTCAAACGTATCAGCTGCAAGCACTGAACTGCCTTGGCACATAAAGCAACGTGGTTCTAGGAGCAAAGCACACGGCAGAGGCAGAAAATCTCAGCACTCATTCGGCTTGTTTTGGTCTGATCCTGCTGCAAACTTGGATTAACCAGCTCTCTGTTCTAGGATTAAACTTTTAAGAACTCACTGTTCTGCTTATCACAAACTGCTAGTACTGTGAAGAAAAAGAGAACATGCTATCATAAGACTGTAAAAATTTATTAAGAGTTGACTTCAGCCTACAAGTTTTCCACCCAAATGAAGCAATTTGCAGAACTGAAGCCTGCCCTCCCACCATCAGATTGTATAAAACTGAAAGCTTTATGCATTCAATCTTTTCAATTTAGGCTGGGATATCCTAACTTCAATTACCTCCATTAACTGGTGAGGTCAGAATTTTTAGACTTACTAATAATCTTGAAGAAAATTCCTTTCTAAAGCCACGTAAAATAAAGGTGGGGAAAATTAACAAAGTTGGTTTCAGCAGCAGCATTACACTGCAACACTACAGACACTGCAAAATAAGCTCAAGAACATTGTTTGAAAGAGCTAGCCCATAAACATGCAAAAAAAAACACATTTGTACTGGTCATGTTGGGGGAGGCAAACAAACACACACAATTCACATACAGAAACCTTAACTTTAGCCCCAAACGTAATGCATATCTATCATTTGAAAATTAAGAGTTACCAAAAATAAACTGACTAGCTAATCACAGATCTAATTCCATTTCTCATGTTCAGTGAGAAACTTGAAATAACAAAGTGGTAGATTTCAGTCTCAAGTTGTACAGCATTTTCATGCTATTTTTTAAATTAAAAAAGGCCTGAATTTCTATTTAAACAAGTGATATACATTATATATATAATTGAAGACATCTAAAAGAAAAACAGTTGCTGTGGAGTAAGAAAACTTAACTTAGAAAACAATTTGTCTAGAAGTTTTCTGACTAAAAGATGACACCGGAATCATTTGCTGAAAAGGTCAAAGAAACGATATACACATTTAATTTCAGAAACTAAATTAATAGATTACAACCTGTTTGAGTCTAGTTAAGTAATGTACATCTATAATTTGCAAAAGCAGCCCCTTGGGTGCAAGAGCAGCACATGCATAGGCTGCAGGCAGCAGTTAGGAAGCATTTTCCCTGGGAATAAGCCTGGAGGCCCTCACTGGCAAGATGTGCACAGGAAAAACACGAGTCCTTGGAGCCAACGCTTCCCACTGCAGCAATTCAGCTGCTCGTCATCACCATCCTCTCTCCAAGTCCTGCTCTGGATGAGAGGATCATTCAGACAGAGGCAGGGGCAGTTCTGAGCAGGCCTGGGCCACGCAGCAGCCCCTCTCAATCCGAACTCTCCTTTCCAAAGCCATGGGAAAGACTTTGGGCCCACGCATGCTCCCTGTCCACCTCTGCCAGTCTCCTGCAGACCGGTGCTTCCTTTCCATCCGTGCTGGAAAAGGCTCCAGCACGACCTGTTTCTGTGCCGAGCATCATCTCCTTAGCAACAGCGCTGTGTTTAAGTTGGAACAGCTGTAACTGAGTCAGGGAGAAATTACAGTGTAAATAACACGAACCTGACCAGGGCTGCAGGGCCCGGGGCAGAGAGATCCTTCCCAGCCAGTTACGAGGTTGTCATGGTGGCTTCATTAGGGACCCTCAACCTACATATGCAGACAGTTCATTATGCATACGAGAAGTATGAAACATTACCATATCTGTACTTACAAAATACTCCAGAGAACAAGCCTTCTAGATTTACTGAACCCAAACAGTTGTCAAGAATCTCCACATCAGTAAGTAAGCACATTACAACAGCTAAAATGAGTAGTCAGTTGAAATATTTTTCCAGAATATAACTTTTAACACTTTGAGGTGCCAGCTTTTGCAATGCTGCTACAAGTCTCATGCTATTTGTTGCAGTCATTAAAAGTCACAGCTCCTGTAGAGCTGCAATGAGAACCTCCTCTTTTCATACCTACTTTCTCAGGGGTTTCTCACCTCCCTCCCCAGCTCAGATATGAGCAATAAGAGGTTTTGTTTAATGTTAAACAACAATATTATCTGCCTTCTGTTCATTAAGTCCCAGTATCTTTAAGTACATGGAAATTGCAATACCACAAAAAGGAAAAGTGGCAGATAAAATACATTCATTCCTATTCCACTGAAGTCAGATAGAAGCGAGTCCAGATTTAAGTGGAAACTAGGGCCTTACTTTTAAGGGACCTTTCATATAAGGAAAGGTCACTGAATTCCAGTTAAATAGAATAACACTTCACAACCATGTCAAACCTCCAAGGAAAATAAGCAGAAACATTTGATGTCAAAATTCACTAAGAATCATTTTAGGCAAGTTCTGGAATCTAAAGATACTTCTTTTGAGGAATTGGTAACCCAGTCTATTACTTTACAGCTAGCATCTAAATCTGCACTCAATCTAGTCACTTTTTCTAAAACAAACAAAAAAAAAATATGAGTGCAAGAAAGCAGTACATGCATGGACACCTATATAGCTTGAGATGTAAGCAATGCTCTGCTTAGGAGTTTTAGTTTGTTGTTAACATGGACTAACATTACAGATAATTCCCAATGAGAGGGGCTCTCTGCACATCTTGTATTGCTGAGAGTAGGAGCTCAGCATAAGACAGAGATGAACAATCCATCAGATTCAATTTTCTCAAAGCTTTTGTACCTTCTGCACCTGAAGCACTAGAGTCTGCCAGGAGTGGGCTTGCCCATCCCTCCATTTGATTCTCTGGAAGTCTTCTGAAAAGCCAAGGGACAAGGGTGGTGAAAATAAAATTAACATTTAAAATACTAGTTAACTTCTGCTTATGCAGCATATATAATGTTGGTACTTAAATCAAGCAAACTATATAATAACAAGCTTCTTCCCTATATTACAAGATGCAGATAAGCTACTGTATGCTGTCAGGATGCAGACTGCACATTTACAGTTGCAAAAACTTACAGGTAGGACAGCAGTCCTAGCATTGCTTGCTTCAATGTTAATTCATCCTTCTATCTTCCACACCAAGACTCATTTGAAGCACATTTCCACTGTTAATTACAATGGGACTCTGCCCTTTGAGTTATTATTAAACACCAGCTTAATAGTATTTTGCTCTAGTTTGTCAGTGAAATGACTTCACTGCATTCTCAGACAAAAAAATGAAATGCCTTTAAGAGACTGAAGTGTACAGATTTGCATGTTTTTTAACTCTTGTAGTCTTTTCAATGAGAAAACAAAATCTCTATATATCCAGTCTAGAAACAGAAAATGATTTCCCTACAGCATTTGTCTTTCACAAGCCAAAAGTAAAAGTTCTCCTAGTACTCTCCAGTAAACAGCTTTGACTTACGCTGTACTTCTTTCTCAGCATAAGTGCTATTCTATTAACCTCTTATTTTAACTGCACAGCAAGTAAACACTCTTGCAGGTATTCACAACAGCTCTCAATTCCCCTCACTGGCAAGTATGCCTCAGTAGTTTCTCATTTCACAGACAATTCCCATGCTTTTTGACTTGGGATATGTTAAAAAAAGCCATACAAGCAGAACAGCAGCACTGGGCACGTACTTCCCCGCTCCCTGCCAGGTCTATCAGCAACACCCTGATCTGCTGCGGGGCTGCATTTCAGTGCGCCCTGCTGCCACCGCAGACCACGCGGAGCCCCGGGTTCCCAGGCAGCCCGAACAATGGAGCTATGGGTGGCTACACACGCCTTCCCACTGCTTCCTGACGCAGAGGGATTAGGCCAAGCCTACATTCCTGCAGTGGTGGATATTTCGGAGACCACCTCACCTCCAGGAAATTCACACCCAAAGCTCCAACAATTGCTCTACATGCCAAGAGGGTTCATTAACTTTCACCAGCCCCACCTCTGTTTCAATTTTATCAGCCCGCTTCTCTTCAGGGCCTTTGATAAAATTTCCTCAGCTTAGGAACTATAATAGCCAAGGGAGCCAAACAGAGCAAAACCCACAGGCAACTCTCCCTACAGGCACCTCACCGTTTCTAGTGGTTGTTAAACATTATTTGGTTCAATATGTTCATTCCCATCTTCTGTCAGTTTTTCACTGCATATGAGACACTGCTACTGAAATATGGATCTGCCACTATATTCCTCACCTGAGCCTCCTCAAAACACACCTGAGCCACTAAGTCATATTGATAAAAATCAGTATCCTTGCAACAGAAGTGATGAATATACTCATTTCTTCAGCCATGTTGGTGGAGTTCTCAGTACCAGAAACACACCCATGATATCCTATGATGCTTTTCATGGTGACAGTTGCAGTTCAAGAAGGCATATACCACAAGCTAAAAGATTGTTGACTAGGGTATATGTTGGAACACAAGCATTTAATTTTAATCTTCGCTACTGCTCATCATTAAAATCCCTTGATGAAAACCAATTTCATGCTATTTATACCTTTTCTGATTACATTTAAACAGTCACTGCAGTTGCCAAGTTCTAAAATAAATCACGTTTTCTTATAATTGAGCTGCATGAGATTCCTCTCACCACTTCCCCCTAGCACACGCTACTGAAATTTAAACTTTTAGATTTAGCCTTTCAGTCAGCCTAACAGGAAGCTACAGGTTACCAACCATAAATAAGTTGGCAGGTCCTCCGGAAGGATTTTCTTTTGCAGAAGCCTGAAAGTCCTTGAACGATGGCTTTCAAAATACAGGGCAAGTTGTTTATGGCACCTTGTTTCTTGCAAGTAGACATGCATTGGTGCTGTCTATAGATAGTGCTTACTTCAGTTAGTGTGTATAAGCATTGCCTGCCTACAGAACCGGGGTGCCTGAGCAGTCTGACCATACTGTTTTCCTGCCACATCCACATGTGGAATGTGACTCTTCCCTGCAACTGGAGGGCATTTACCTGTTGCGATCCACAAACTGCATTGCCACAGAAAGAAATCCTTGTAAAAACAAGGTCTGTACAGTACCCTCACCATTTACAATCTCTCACAGCAAATGCTTCCCACAAGGAAAAGATGCAGTTTTGAGAGGCAGAAGGTGAGCCAGACAAGGCACTAGACTGCCTCCTCGTTATAGCTCCCTTTCTGGCTCTATAATCATGCTGCATTCTGCCACGTTCTCCTGAACGCAGGAGTTCCCTGCTAAAAGTTGGATTTCATGGTACGTAGCTGGTGAGGAGGCAGGCAGACAGGAGGAGGAAGAAAAGCAGCTTCTAGTTTCTTCACAATATTACAATATTTTAGAACATATGTTTGTCCACAGCATCAGCATAAAGTGAAGTGGTGCCAAGTTGTAAGAAAGGCAGTCACTACTCTCCAGAGCACCTAAAGCTATTAGAACAGAATCTTTCTCTCTGCCTACACAAAGGATGCCATGCATGCCTGTAACTTAGAAAATGACAAAAATAAATCCTGAAAAAACACAGAGGTTTACTCCTGAAGTTTACTCTAAACAAATGCAAAAAAAAACAATAAAGAAACTGCTAAGACCATTTTGGGTTCCACGCCAGCCCTCTGGCAGAATGCTTGCTCTGTTAGCATTACAGCCAACACTATAAAGCTTGGCTGATGCATCCAGGAGAGCATCTCCCAAGACTTAGTATTTAATTACACAACAAGCTGAAAGAAAGTCAGCATTGTTTCAGGTTTCAAGAGGGAGCCTGGTCAAGAAAATTGTGCATCATAGAACTAAGGAAAAAACCTTTTCTGTAACACAGTTGAATTTTCTTTGTGAAGATATGATGATCCTATTTTCCCTGCAGCACTACACTTGAGGCATTCTGTTATTCTAGGCCAAACACCTCCATAAATCCTTTTTGTATGAGGCTTTGAGGGCATCACAAGGTATTATTATTGAATTTCTAAGCCTCTACCTCAGCATTTGACGGATACATTTTACCCCATTGTGTTACTTACTGCCTGGTGGATTTCTGACTTCACTTCTTCACTCAGCATGCCCTCAAACACAAACGAATCACCAAATTTTTCTGCCTATTGGTGAGGAGAGGGGAAAAAAAAAAGAAGAGTCAACCATCCTTATCAAAGGATTATCATTAAAAGCCAATCACATTTACAGCTTTATTCCATCACTGATGGGGAAATTCTAACAATAATTGAGTTCTCTTCAAAGGAAATAATACTTGAGAACAGATATCCTGCGATGTCCTTGCTCTTTAACAGTCATTGGACAGATGGCAACTCACAGAGCTTCCGCAAATTATTTTAATTTTATTGGCTTCCCTACAATAAAACAGTATTTAGTTATACAAAAAGAAATGCTTGGCTGCAGCCCCAAAACACCCTGTGGAATCAATGCTGTTTAACTTCAAGATTATTTCCCCAAATCTCCGTGTAAAAGGTGGCCTCATGCAAAGCAGGGTAGGAGAAAGTCTATGAGGACCATGCAGCGACAGCAGCCGAACCATTAAGCAGTGTCTGAAACAGACTCCAGCTGATGTGCTGCTGCGTTCCAACACGCCATCACACGGGCACGCACCAGAAGCTGTTTGTCACAAAGCTGCCTTGCTCAAATTCAAAATTTACTTTTTAAAAATAATTACTGAGTTAACTTAAAAACCGAACTGGTGTCACATAAAGAAGCCCTTCATCCAACCAGAGGGATTCTGTCTTCCAAACAAGAATTGTGTCATCATGTGAATTCAACAGTCTCTCCTTTGAGACCTGATCATTACTGATGCCTTCATTTGCCTAAAAAGCCTGTCAGGGTTTTCTGAAAAGTTGCGTAGGAACAGCCAACTGTCAGGAATGATCAGAGCTTCAGGCACATGAGGATTCTTTCTTGGAAAAAGTCTTAGAATATTCTTTTAGTCTATTGTTCCCAGAAGCATTCACCAAACTATTATTATACTTGCAATAATATCTTCTCCAAGCAGCAGGGCTTTTTATTACTCATGTTAACAGCAAGCAGCTGCACTGAGGTAGCCTTCAGAGGCTTCTGCTATCAGTTTAAACCTGCTCCTCCCTGCTGCAACACTTCCATTATTTTTAGGAAAGCCACATAGTTGTACTGGTACAAACACGTCCGGGGACCCGAAGATGCAGAGGTCTGTGGAGGCATCTTCAAGCCATCTATTCACTTCACCCAGGCAGTCCCCGGGAAGGGTTTAGTCCAGGTGCCAACACACTTAGGGGTACCAGAACATGTCCATCCTAACACCCTTGCAGGCCCCCAGTGAACAAATCAGGCAGTTTAGCCTTCCCCACTGCTTAAGCTTACACGCTACTTAGTGCGTAAACCCCAAGCAAATAGCACACCACAGTGTCCTGCAAAAATGAAAGCCTGTGTAACATAAGGGATTTTTGCCCACACAGACAGAACAAGAGCCCATATATCCCTCCTCCTTACCTCTGTAACATACCCCGTTGAATTCACAAACATCTCGAAGTCTTCATTGCTGACCTCGTACTGATCCATGTAGAAAGTGTTAACGTGGACCTTTCTAGCAGGCCCTTCTCCATCCTGCGGTATTTTGGGCTCATCAGTGCCCATTGTGAACACCCCTCCTGGAATAGTGACCATCTGCAGAGGAAACAGCAACACCCATAAGGTTATTTTGAGTCTTTTACACTCCAATCACTTGTCCACCTCATCTCTGGAGTGCTCTCGCTGTGACCAGCACTTCACTGACAGATGAAAATAGCTCAGCAAAATCACAGCTGGACACCCTGAGCACCACCTGCTCAGAGGAAACAGCAGCCAATATTAAACCATGAGCAAACACCCCTTTTGTAGCTTCTTCTGATTAAGTAACTCAAAGCTTTTATTGAGAGCAATAATTGGGCTCTAATGAGAGGAAATATGCTTCCCTACTGCACCTGGAAGTCAAGAAAAATCTGCAGTGTCTTTAATTCATTTCTGGATAAAGAATTCCAGCAGTTCACTGTTCCTGGGATGCCTGATCCATCAGTGAAGCTCCACAAACTATGAAACCATTAAGTGCTCCTTTGTAGAGGAGCACAGTGTACCTGTTTGCGCAGGAGATTAAATCCCGTGTGAAGTTACTAACAGGCATGTGGAGCATTTGAATAGTAGCCAGGCTAGTCAGATAGACCCAGCACCTGCAGCTCTGTGTGCCAGAGATAACAATAACACGTATTTTCCCATCCATTATGTTCCATGAGTACAAGACTGGCCTTGGCAGGAGCCCCAGGCTTGAGAAATAAGGAATGAGTGACAGAGGGATGTTTTGACTGTTTCCATTTGAGATATTTTTCCCTTTAAGGCTTCAGCCAGTTTCTTGGGCAACAAAACACTCACTTTCCCCCTACTCCAAAAACACAGTTTAAGCCCCAACAGGAAAAAAGGAAATCCGCATTTTAGCTGTATTGAAGTTAAGGAACTTTTTTATATACATATGTATATATATGTATATATATTCATAAATATATACACATATATATACACTATATATATATATACACATATATACATTCCTACAAACAACTACATACGTGGTGGAATAATAGAACAATGTGCATATTAAACACAGTCATGTGAAGGGAATAGAGGCTAATTTCTCTCCTCACTTCCCTCTTGGGAAAACAGCTTTCTAGCTCAGCACAATCAAGTTACAATGTGAACAGAGCCTACAATCCAGCAGCAATTAGCGCTTATTATCCTCTATTGAAGTCACCATCTGCCTTGCATGAAATAACAGATCCAAAAGACTGTTTCAATCTGCAGTGAGCTCTAGAGCAAAATGCCAAGTATTCTTCCATTAAATGTAGTAGTGAAGTAGCAGCCAAGTGCAATACGGATTATTTAATTTTCGCTCTTCAAATGCTCCACAGTTTAAGTGCAGCTTGCAATACTCAAGTCAGAGTTACAGCCCTCCCTTCAGCTTGCAGCTCCCTGTCCGCGTTACAAGAGCTCCCTTTGCCCCAGGACAGCTGCCCAGCGTCACAACACTGAGGAGCAGCTGGAAGGGGAAACCCTCACAGTCCAACTCCTTGTCATCTACCCAGCACACAAGAACAAGATACATTTGTCTGCCAATCAAATTGCATAATCACAGCTCAGGAAATCACACACACACACATATATATATGTGTGTATGGATGAACAAGCGAAGGAAAAGATGTTTCAGCTCAGCAAATTAAAAATAGTTTCTCAAGTTAAAACAGAGCTTCAAAGTGTTTCCATAACCTTCCGCAGGTGCCTTAATCGAAACTGGTAATGAATTCCATAGGGCAACACCTGTATGGAAACAAGATCGCATCGGATCTCACGGAGCCATCCAGGAGGGTGCGTGGGAAGGCGCTGGGTAACTTTCCCAGGGTTAGGACCTACCTGCCCTCTCTCTAGTAATGCCTATGGCTGTTTTGAGAGAGGGAGGGAGGGCAGGACAGCCTGGAGCCCCCTCGGGGGGCACGTTGGGCTCTACACACGTTCCCTGCCACCTTTTGTCTTTCTTGTTGGACCGAAAAGGCGAAGTTTTGTGGGGATTTCTTCGGGGTTCTCCGCTTAAAGGTGGAGGGCCACGTTCCTGTTTCGATATGTCCGTTCAGAGCAGACGACGGAGGCCGCCAGCTCCCTTCGGGCGGGGAGGGGACGCGCGACCGTTAACGGCCCCGCCCTCCCGCGC
>JAVCKT010010320.1:23741-50222 GCA_032273925.1 Rhynchotus rufescens | reverse complement strand
AAAGCATTTATAATGAGAAGCATGTATTCAGAGGAAGTCCTGAGTGTGCTGGCAGCTTTGTGAGATGAATTTCTGCAACTCCCAGATACAATTTGCAAGACAGACTTTTGTTGCACATAGAGGATCACCCATGTGGCGAGGCTGGCTACAGTGAATAAGAGCTTTTTGCTTTTAGTGAGGAAGTTAAAATCTTTTAAAAAGAAAAAGCCTCTCAGAGCTGTTTGGGGCTGCTTAAATCGCTGGGGTTTGTTCTAAGCAAGAGCAGGAGATACGAGTTTTCCTGCTGTGGGCTGGGAGCCTCCACTGTGGCTCCTTGCAGCCCAAGTACCGCAGCGTCGTCCCGCTTAACACCCGGGCAGGACGGCAACGGTGTCAGGAGACGGGACGCTGCTCCTACAAGTTTGCCGTGTTTACATGGCAAATGCAAGAGCTGTAATTATGGATGTTGCTGGAGTTTGGTCCTTATTTATACCGTAATAGTAGCCCGGTGTATAATGATATTGCAGAATATTGTCAATTAGCTGGTGGTTGACTTTTGCTGCTGGTTTGGAACAGTAGCTGCCTTTGCAGTAGGATTTCTAGTGTCTGAGAAGCTACGTTTTAAAACTAGCTAGTGATCCATGGAAGGTTTGCTGAAATAAAGGCAATTTATTCACCCTAAGGTTGCCTGTTACGGTAAAGAGCAGAGCAAAACATCCTTAGAGGTACAGCAAGTAATTAAAAAACAAAAAAAGCTTTTTTAATAGTGTAAAGTTGTATGTATACATATAACACTTGTGTGTATGTGTATAATATATATATGCGTATATAAATAAATATATATATATATATATGTCTGTGTGATGGCCAGATGCAGAGTTGTGGGGCAGTGGTGGCGCGGGTCTCTGTGCCGGGCTTGTCCGTATCATGAAAGCCATGCCCAAGTCTGTGCAAATTTCAGAGCCGAGTGCTCAGGGTCACTGGAAACAGGACTTCTGCTCCGGAGTCGTGTCCGAGCATTTACCTTGGGATCTCCCTTTGGTCTTTTGCCCTTTGCAGATGGCTCGGTGGCACGTGTGGTGTTGCCAGCGTCTGCGGGTGGCCTTGCCTGGCCGGCCCCGAAGGAGCTTTTCCTTATGGCCCTTGAACCTTGGCATGAGCTATGTTTTGTCCACAACAACAAAGCTTTGCCACTGAAATAAAAATCTGACATTGCTGTTCTGCAGGTTTATTTGCAATGTACAGGAATGGGATTTTCCCATTAACTCTTCTTGGCATCGATCCCAAGCCCCAGGTCTTGTAAATTTGTTTTATCGCTCTCCGTTCTGCTTGGTTGACAGTGCCGTGACAGCCTCTTGTGCAGATCCTGGGGCAGCGGCGAGGCCAGGGCGCTTCCAAGGCGGGAGATTTTGTGAGCGGAGAGCCGCAGGAGAAGCCCTGCCCTGTTGCAGGGGGCCGAAATCCCGGCAGCTTTGGCACGCTGCCTGCAGCAGCAGGAGCCCCCAGATGCACAGCTGTCCAGCCTCTCCGCAGAGGCACTTACCTGTCCTTCAGCCCTGCCAAATCCCAACCCCGGCAAGCCTTGCAATCACCTTAATCCCAGATGAAGCACATTTTGAGATGCTGTTTTGCTTGTCCTCTGCACAACTTCAGGCACTCGTGTGAAGCAGTCAGCTACGGGTCAGGTGCAGCCTGGGGACGCGGGACGGCGAGAAGTGAAATTCACCTGCAGGAAACGGTGCGGGGGAAACAGATGCATCTCGGCGATAGGCGATGGGAAGGGGATGTTAGGTCATTAATTGCCTCGCCTTGCATAAACAAAACTTAATATTTTGAAAAGTCTCTAATTTTAAGGGAAGGAAAGATCTTTCATCTTCTGAGCTATTTAGTTGTGTGTCAAGCTGGGTCAGCTGGAAGCGTTTTCTGCTTCGCCTACTTGTCGTGAGCTTCCCGTTTGGCAAGTGTTGGGCTGGGCTTGAGGAGGAAAAGAGTTGAGATGCTCCAGACTGCAGGATCCTTCACTCCCCAGATCATTCCTGGCTTGTCTGGGGAGGTGCAGGGGGCCATTTATTATTATTATTGAGCAAGTTGCTTCCAGCTGGGAGCTCCTGATCTCGCAGAAGGACCTTGTACCTGCTCTGCGACTGGAGCTGGAAGACGTGCTTCAAAACGCACATTTGTCAGAGAGGGCTGGTGGCAGGATTTGGGGCCTGGGATCTTGACAAATCACAGAATCATTACGGTTGGAAAAGACCTTTGAGATCAGCAAGTCCAACCATAAGCCCCTTGTCACCATGTCTGCTAAACTGTGTCCCTAGGTGTCTCATCGCTTGGAAGAAAAGACAGAGAGAGAGACAGACACAGAGAGACAGAGACAGAGAGAGAGAGAGAGAGAGAGAGAAAGAGGATAAATTCGTGCCTGGTCTCAAACTGTTTTAAAATGGAGTAGTTCAGTCATGGAAGGTTTCACTTCATCTTTTTTTTTCTCAGTAGGAGCTGTAGTAAAGATCAACTAAAGTTCCATGCACCTAATTGAAGCACTAGGCAGCTTTCAGAGAGAGGATAATAAACGTTAATTTTATGTGATTGGTTCTTCCTCCAGCTGCTTGGCAATGACATATACCTATATTTTGAAGAATAGACTAGTAGTTTTTACTGAGCAGTGGAGACTGAGGGATGTGTGAAGTTTCACGCGCGGAGCTGGGGAGGTTGGTGCAGAGCCCAGGGGCAGAAAGGCCTGGTGGCTGCTGCCCAGCACTAGCCCTGCGTGCTCGGGCAGAGGCAGGGCTGCTGCTGGGATCTGCTGGGAGACGCTGCTGTGGCCTTGAGAAGTTGTGTTTGCCCAAGAGAATCCTGAACGTGAAATACCGCTTTGTTCCCGCGCAGTAAATCTGCATGTTATGCATAAGTTACTTAAAACCCCAGAAGTTGGAAAATATTATGCAGTTAAACATGTCAAATCAGATGATTAAATGATGAGATTGTTAGGAAGAAAATAGTAATTTTCTGAAATAGCTAAATGTATGATCTGGCACAGTGATCTGCAAAATTACCCTCCCCCCAAACTCTTCCAAGCAAATTTGCCTGCCAAGCGTTGCGTCACATTTTTATGCAGTAGGTGTTAAAAGCAGGAGATACAAGTGAGAGCACTGTAGGTTTTCTCAAGTTAATTGACACGCTGCTTGCCCCCGCTGCTGGCAGTGTAAGGGCCGGCGCTGGCCCCCGGCGCAGACCCTCCCCGGAGGAGCGGCTGCTGGGGGCGACCTCGAGTTCTGCAGATCCGGGAAGCGCCTCTCACATGCAGCGTTTCCTGGCCGTTTCCAGTTCTAACGTGGTGGACTGGGCTGCTCCACATGAGGGTTTTCTGGGCGCATCGCCTTCGCTAGTGTTGATGTGTGCGGGAAGAAGGCTAGCTTGGCGCAGTGCTCACATGTTAGAGTTAGCAGCTTAAAGAAATTGTCCAATTTGTAGGCTAAGCCAGCTTGCTTATTCATGCAGCGTCACTGATACACAGGTATGCCTCTCGTTTCATGTTCAGAATTGCTTTGAGAAAGACTCTCTGCCCTCTGTGCAGAGCAGCCAGATCTCAGCTAACTGCAAACAGCTGGATAACAACTGCCTTTGATCTAAAAATGCATTTACTTGAGCACCAGTGGTATCAAATCAAAAGTGAAAAGCGAAATCAAAAATGTAAAGGCATCCAACATTATTTAAACTTGAACTGAGCTGTGGCTTTCATGTTCCTGGCCTTGTTGCTGAATACTGAATGCAAAGCACCCTTTTTTTCCCTTTCGGTGACCAGTTCTTCATGGAAGTGCTATCCAAGCCCTGACCACATGAAATAAAAGGAAGTAAAACGAAACTAATATAGGAGTTAATGCCTAGCTGTTTCTGCACAGTGCATCATTCTGTCACTTGATACAGTTCATCTTGCTCTGCGTGCGTTGCCTTTTTGGAAATGGGTGTTCTGGAGAAGGAGGTGACAGAGTGATGAGCTGCGAAGGGCCTTGGAAAGGAGAGGAAGAAAAAGCAGCAGGATGGGCACGGCCCTGGCGGTCAGCCCCGTCTTTAGGAGGCCCAGCGTCCTTGGGTGGGCTAAATCCACCACGGTGCACATTGCCACGGGTATGTGCCCCTCTCTAAGCTGAGCTGGCCCTGAGCCCCACTGCCACGTGCAGGGCTCTACTGCGGCACCCAGCTCTGCTGTGGCACCCAGCTGCTTTCCCAGCCCTGTCTGCAGCAGGGCTGCTCCCTGTGTTCCACCTCGGCACCTCCTGGACATGTGCAGGAGCCAGGCCGGGGGCTCTGAGCTGCTGCACGGGCTGCCCGAGCCCTCTACCCCGCGGACCCGCCGGGACGGTGTAGATCCGTGCGCAGGCAGGACCGTGTGCGCGGCTCCGTAGCGCGAGGGCCCAGCAGAGCCCAGCCTGCAGCCTCGCTTCTCTGATGGCGGCTGCGGCGCCCCTTTGTTTACATCCGCCTCTCAAGTTCTGCGAAGCCACTTCTAGCAGATGGGCTAACTCAAAGCACTTGTTCAGAGCAGCACGGCCCCTTTAGAAGCTGAAGGCTCAATAAGGCAGGTGTGGATCCTGTGCCAAATGGGATGGGTGATACAGTACCCACACGTACCGGTTAAGGTAAGACACTTGATGCCTGCTTTGCTTCAGAAGCAAGGTCCTCCAGGCCTCCGTGCTTGCTGGAAGGGATCAAGAGGAAGAGGAGCTGCCAACAGGGACTGAGGCTCGAGGCAGGGAGTGCTTGCAAGACCTGGGTTCATCCCATTCTCAAGTATTTACGGGCTTGCCTGGGTAAGCCCCGGCTCGCATTTCTTCCTGGTGAGTTCAGCGCCCATCTCCTCTGCAGGAGCAGTTGCTCCTCTGCACCTATTTGCTGCCCTCGGGGCCTCCTGAGAGGTTGTGTCTGGTGGGAGCTGCAGCAGAGGTTTAGTTGAGGTTCGTGGGTTTGGTTAAGACTCATGCTCTGCGCAGCACAACTCTGTAGAAAGCACTTCAGACATTGTTATTTTTCGTGCAGAATTTGTGGTCTGAGGGGGTCTTTTTGCTTCTGAGCTTGGTTGTTACAACTTCCTGAGCCTGACAGCTTTAGATAGCCACTGATGTTGCCTGTAACGTGTAACTAACTGAAGACCGTAGCTTGCTGCTGAATCGAGAGACCCTCTCTTTACACAGTGGAGATCTTGGGCTGCCTCTGTCCCGTTCCACGTCCTTCCTCCCGCGTGCACACAGAAGCAAGGAAGTTCTGTGTCCGCAGCCGTCGGGAATGTCCCTTGGCCACTGGATGGAATCTTGCTTGCAGGCGCGATCCCGCGCTGGGTCGCTTGAGCTTTCTTGGTCTGCCAGACCAGCCTGGCGTTTTATTTAACTGCACAAGTATTCATTGTCACTTTCCTAATTGCCAGGGGCCTGTCAGCGTTTCCATTATAAACCCCCTATTTTCAGGGATTAAGTAGACAATTTCTTCTTCTTTTTATTTTTTTAAAAGTGTTTCTGGTCTAAACTTGGCAAGCGTGATCTGAATTCACAGCAGATATTTTCTTTATGAGATTTTAAAATAGTCAGCTGTTTCTTAAATTGTAGAGAAAGCAAACGTGTTTTTCCTCTTGGTTAAACAGATAGGACTATTTTTTCCATCCCACTTATCCCAACTGGACTTATATAAATAAGTCCTATTCTCTTCTTTAAATTAAAAAAAAAAAAAATACAAGGCACGCTGTCATGTTCCATTTGCCATGAGATCTTGCCTCAGAGCTTTCCCGGTCTTCGCTCTGGCCTGTTTGGTGAAATCCCACCCACCCCTTTCTCCGCCCTTCACTTTTATTTCCCTGCAGCATATTTATACCCTTGCTACCTTAATTGCAGCATTTCTTTTCCTCACCCCAGCCCTCCCTGCAGTGCTCCGGGCTGGTGAAGCTGGGCATTTGGCCTCCCTCTGAGAGGAAGCAGGGGTGCTCTCGAGCGATACAAGATACCTGTGGTAAATAGAGTCCCTAGGGATCGTCCTTTTGTGTGTTACTCCAAGCTGGCTTTGGATGCGCTTTACCGATGGCCTCAGGAACATGGTGTGCGTGACTCTCGGCTGAGTCTTGCACTTTTTCTAACATTTTCCTCTGCCTTTGCTGTGTTTCTGGAGTGAAGCACTTTCAGGTTGGTTCTTTTTTTATTTAACCAACCCTTTATTGTCAAATGAGCGGGTGCAGCGATTGGTGCAAAGCCCCACTGTGGCTTTTCATGGCTGGGCTCTTTTAGTCATTTCCTGAAGCTTTGGTGCAGAAACGCAACCATGCAGGAAGCGGCAGCAGGCTGAGCAAAGCTGAACGTGGCGTCCGACCCGGCTGCCCCGGGCGAGAGCTTCTCCTTGCCGCGAGATGCCGAGACCCGGCGCTGGGGACCTGGGGCTGAGGGGCTCCAGCAAGAGCCCCCTCCGTCCTGCAGTGGCGAGAGGCCGCCAGGGATGAACCGCAGCTTGTGCCGCTGCGAAGCTACAAGGAATGTAAGTGAAGAGCGGCAGATCCAGGGCTGGAAGGCAAAATGAGCGCTTTTAAAAAGCACTATGGCTCCTCTAGCAGGGTCTTTAAAAGGTCATTGTCTGAGCAGGATGCTGGTACCGCTGCCTTGAGGGACTATCATTGGTACCACCAAATGAAGAGCAGGAAAACGAGTAAACAAGTAGCCTCCGAGGCTGAGACGGCCCTCAGGGCGTACAGGTGGCAGCTGCACCCCAGGCTTCCCTGGGCCCTGAGCAGGAGGGAGCACCCTGGCAGCCCTACAGCGGCGCGGGGCGAGCAGAGCACCATGCAATGGTCTGCAGTCCTGGGAGCTCCTGGTGCCGACGACAGCCACCAAGACCTGGCCGAGACCCTTTTCCAGGCAACCACTCGGTCGTTCCGGGTCCCATTCCGCCGCTCGCTCTCGGAGCCCGTGCCGCACTCGGGAAGCAGAGGCACGAAGCCGTTCCTGCAGCTCAGGCACTCGGGGCACTGCGAGCAGCAGGGCCATTTCATCCGAGGCTTCTTCTCCACTCTCTCCAGTGGGTTTTCAAAGATGATGAATCGAAGAGGGGAGCCCGACAGTGAGCTTGAAAATGCCTGGAAGATGGATGATGACATTGATTTGAGCACAGGTAACTTGGGTTTATGGTCTATTTCTGTAGCAGCTGAGTGTAGCTGGACTTTCTTGGAAATGTTGGATGGCTGTTCCAAACTGCTTTTGAACTTGATACTTGTTAACCAGAGATTTATGATACCTTGATGTTTGTGCCTCTCTCTCTATATAAAATATATCAACTGAAAAAGGCATTTCCCAAGAGGGAATTGGTGTGGTATTTCAGCCTGTGCTTGAAATTTGGTGGCGTGTTTAAAACAAATGCCTGTTGGTGGGTAGGGGCAGTAGCATTTCTCTCTGAAATGAGTAGTCTGCGGCGGAGACAGTTCTGCGAGCGCGCGGCCTCCGAGGGGCTGCAGTGTGCTGATTGATGGCTCAGCGGCTCCTGCAACTGGAGCGCTCGGGTGAGAGAGAAATAAAGCTGTCTTGTAAGCAGCGTTCAAGGCCCTGGAACTGATCTAGTTCCTCATAGCAGATTCATGACTTTATAATGCATCAGCTAAAGCAATGCCAGATGCCAGGACAGGGATGTTGGAGCAGTGTAGCCAGCTGGGGCTGAGGCCAGCGGGGTGCCAGCCTGAGTTCTCATTTCGCTCTGTCCTGCTGGGAGCAACACCTGTAAAGCCAAGAAGGGGAGAAAATTGCCTTCTACTTTCTGAGTTTCTTTCTCGCAGCTTCCTAGCGGTCTGGTCACTCTGAGCGAAAAAGTGAAGAGGCTTTGGAAACCAAAGTTAAAATTTGTAATAAAAACAAAAATACACCCTCCTCCTTCCTAAAACCTCAGCACTTTCCAGCGTCCTTTGGTTTGTCACATTAGAACCCTGATAACATCTGGATCCAGTTGAGACTGCTGGGCAAGCTGTCAGGATTCAGAGAAATTCTATTATTATTAGAGTTATGCTCTGTTTGCATGGGCAGTTGCTCTCGAGCCCAGTGGAAAGTCTTGTGTTTACTACTGGAAGCTGGCACACTGCTTTAAAATGAAAACAAATGACCCAAAAGAAGAAGTAAGTAAGAAGGACTGTGTGGCTCCGCTTCCTCAGATTTGTGCAAAACTAGTTGTGTGAAGTCACGGATTTTGATTCCTCCTTGCTAAGACCTCTTTGGAATTTGGGCTGATGATGCTTTTTGTGAACAACTGCGTAGAATCCCTAGAAATAAATGTCGAGGTAGGGCTGGCATCTGTCCTGTGGGGAAGACTTCTTGTTAAGTAAGGCAATTTTTTTTTTTTTTTGATTTCTTTTTGGTCTTCTGCTTCCTAAAAGCTTGTTGTTCGTGCAGGTATCAGCTTAAGCTTAATAAAGCCAGCTCACCTGGTCGGACGCACTGCTCTGTAGGATGTACAGACGTAGGACAGCTGTTTACCTGTCACAAGCTGTATTTTCCCTTAAGGACAGACTGCTCCTGCCAGACTCGGCGGGTGCTGTTGGACACCCACAAAATACTCTGGACTGAGACCTGATACGAAGCAGTAAAACCTGTGGACACATGGGCTGAGAGCTCGGCTTGAGGGAGGCAGCTTGGAGGTAAAAGGGAGGAAATAAACAGAGTTGCAGCCTGTTCTGCTCTGCAGCCACAGCCTGAGCAGCATCTGTGTGCCTTAGAGCCCGGCGGGGGTCAGCCTGCATCCACTGGTGGCTTCAAACTTGGGCACACAAAGTGTCTTCAGCCCATGTTCCTGCCTCCTTTTCAAGAAGGAATCCAAGGAAAATTGTTCCCTTGTTTTGTGGGTTGTTTCTGTTGCTCCGAGGGAGGCAGAGTTGGGAATCCTGGGACAAGCCGAGCCTGGGCTCTGCCAGACATTTTCTTAGCCAGTGCTGGTGTGGGATGTGCAGTTCCTCCAGACTGAGCTCTTTGCATCCTTAGCAAGGGCTTGATCAACAGTGTCCCTGGAAACACTGTTTGCACAGAATGAATTTCTTGCCACTCTGACCCAAACCAAGGAGGACCTTGTGCATGATGCCAACACAATTTGAGGACCTTTTCTAGAGTGTCCAGTGCAGTCTGAGGCAGGCTTTGGTGGAGGTCAGTGCCCAGAGGCATATTTTTTCTGATTGTTTTCTGTCCAAAGAGCTAAGCCTCTTACTTAGACCAGCTCCTTTCTTGGAAAGAAAAAATCTGTTTTGCTGTGAAATAGTTGCAGAGATGATCAGCTTTTTTTTCCCTGAAGATCTCCTGCCAGTCCTCGTGGCTTCTGCCTCGTCTCGGTGCCAGTGCTGCACGGGCGGGTTCACCAGGGTGAGCCCGCGCCCCGTTCATGGGGGACACCCCTGCCTTTATAAGCCTAGGGAAAAGCGGGAGTTGCTCTCGTCTTCACGAGCTGTTTTCCTTCCCAAAGAGGATTGCCTGATTTGCTGGCAGCTTTGACAGGGAAGTGGGATTAAAAAAAAAAAAAAAATCAGGCTAAATATTTTCCACTTGGTTTCAGAGGCAGGGCGGCACGTTCAGACGCTGCTTCATCGCGGCCTGGCGGCTGGGGTGCCTCCCGGGGCCGCCCTCGCCGTGGCGGCGGAGGGGATGCTCCGTCTCCCTGCAGAGCCGTCTCCCCTTGCTCCGCTTCCCTGAGCTTTCCCGGGCTGTGTCGGCGCCTGTGCCCCTGTGTTCTTGCTTGTGCCCGCCGCATTGCAGCGCGCTCGGGACGAAGGAAATACCGCGGTGGGCGCCGTGCCGGTGGCAGGGGCACGCTCGGGGAGCATTCCTGACGTTGCAGTTGGTCATGGAGAGCTGGTTGGTAACACGGCGAGGGCTGGGCCCTGGTGCTTCTCAGTTGAGTGTTTGCGATCAAAACAATTAGCGAGTCTGTGCGGCGAGGGGAATTGCTCTTAGCTGACGCCATCGCAAAGGGGGCTCTGAGGCAAGTGGCTCAGCGAGGCCCCTGTGTCCTATTCCCTCCTTACCCCCAGCCCGTGTTGTCCAGATCCCGGAATTAACTTCCACTGGGATGAATGAGCGCATTGATAGTTGTCAGAGCTATTTTCTGACTCATGAAATCGTGTCGGGAGATGACGCACCCGCCCTCCCGCTGCTCTCGGTAGGGGTGGCAGCCCAGGTCCATGGTGCTGCTGGCTCCACTGCCTTCTGCCTCCCAGGGATCTGCTGCTGCCTTCGTCATCAGAAGATCCCTGGGGATCCCGAGGGGAGCAGAGGAGAGGAGCGTCCTCCTGCTCCGCGTCCTAGCCGTGCTTCTTGCTGCTCAGAGGAGTCCTGTCTGGGAGCCCTTGCGCTTGAAGCCCTTCATGTGACTTCCCGTCCCAACCATTGGTTCTCCAAGGGGAAAAGGCTGTAGCTGTGATCCCCAGGACATGAATGTGGAGAGTGGAGCAGCCCCGTCATGGGGGTGTCCGTGGCCCAGCACCAGGTGCTCCCCAGGCCAGGGTGCAGGAGCAGCAGGGCCGTGGTTGGGAAGCGTGTGGGAAGCATCAGAAAGAAGCTCTTCTGACCTTGGACTAAAAACAGAGTAACCCCAGCTGTCTTGGGGGACAGAACGGGGAACTTCCCCAGCAGTTTAGCTGTCCTGGGAGATTCTGGCAACATCTCAGTTTCTTTAGCTGTAGAAATGGGAACCTTCATGCCGCTCGACTTGGCTGTTGGCCATGGGCAGCGTGAGGGCAAGGCTCGCCCAGGCAGAATTCCCTTCAGGCCAAGTTCCCCGCTTGCCGTTTCCACAAGCACAGCCCTAAACGGGACTTGGCTGCAGATGAAAATTGCTTACATAAGGAGCGCTTCCTCGGCACATTGACCCTTTTTCTTAAAATAACAAACCCAAAGGAAAGTATTTGTTTCTAGAGCTTTGTTATTTTTCCAAGTAACGCGTGCTGTGCCTTTCACAGAATCACAGAATATTCAAGGTTGGAAGGGACCTCTAGAGATCATCTAGTCCAACCTCGACTGTGCCTTTGCCGTGCTAATAGCGGTAGGACTCAAAGCGCTGATATTTTAGAAGTAAATACGCACCAGATGATGTCCGATGTCCACCATTGCCGTAAAGTCCCTTTAAACTCCCCTGGAATGAATATCTCGAATCCCACAGCCGTTCCTCGTTTCAGAGGAAGCTGTTTACATAAACAACAAGATAGCACATGAAACTTTTGACTCG
Organism: Rhynchotus rufescens; assembly: GCA_032273925.1. NCBI lineage: Eukaryota > Metazoa > Chordata > Aves > Tinamiformes > Tinamidae > Rhynchotus > Rhynchotus rufescens. Next base: position 39,026 of record JAVCKT010010320.1, on the reverse strand, counting down.
TTAGCGTTGAAACCAAGTGGCCGCAGTGGTGGGACTTTTTTTGTGTGTGTTGCTTTGAGAAAGAGCTGAAACCAGACATGCGGTCTTCTGCGGGCGAGGGAAAGCTCCGCGATTTACGGGACAGCTTGTTCATGGGAAGTGTAAGGAGGGGGGGGAAAAGGGCAAGCCCTTACACTGAGACATCAGAGTAAGGAAAAGAAAAAAAAATTACAGAGAGTATTATTTTTCCTGTGTTAATGTATGTCTGAGTGACATCTTAAAATCTTGAGCGATTATGGGCACCACTTTTGTGATGATGCCCATGGTGCGGTCAGGCTTCTGGCCACATGTCACTTTTTCTTGGCGGGAATCGCCAAAGGTTGCGGTTCTCTTCTAATAGGAACCATAAGTATACAGTCTGCTTGCTAAGACTAAAAATATGCCCTTTTAGTGTCATTGCTTTAAACAGTGATTCTGCAGTAACAGCCAGTGACATGGATGCTTTGGGACATGATTTCAAGAACTGCTACCGAGAGCCCTGCCAAGGTCCCAAGTCTTTGTGTGTCTCTATCTCCCTTATCTAACCTCTTATTAGCTCTGATAGCTCTTGGATGTGAGAAGAAGCTTCATCACAAATGCTCCTTGTGTAACTGAATGATTTATACGCAAGAGGAAGAAAATAAATATATAGATTTCAATAATTCTACATTTTTGGACTGCAGTTGTCTCCTCTTGCATGATGTTCTTCTGTGTTCCTGCTCACATATATTGGCCCTGTCCTGCAATAATAGCTTGTCTTAATAACCTGTTCCTGTGCTGCGTTAGGAGGGGAGGGCTCGGGTCCGTTATGTGCTAAGGGGCTGGTTCTGGGGGACGTGGTTGCTCGGGGCTGGTGCGAGGGCAGTGCCCCGTGCAGTGCTCTGGTGGCAGGTTTCCTGTTGGCTCCGCCGTAGCCCCATAAAGGGAGTATGATTTAAGCCACTGATATCTTATGCCAGTCCTTTCCTGTACTGAGCTTCTTATCAATCTAGGGTAGCGCTTAGCGATCCTGAGAATCTGTTTTCTCGCCCAGAACGTGCTGTGGGTCGAGACCGCTGCGAGCTGCGACGTGGCTCGTCCGGCTGCGGCTTTGCACTGTTCGAGCACCACGTCCAGCCAGGCGGCATCCGCGTGTCGCTGCCTCGCAGCGCTGGCCCCCAGTTACCATTGTGCAGTGCAGGAGATGTCCTGAGCCGGTAAAAGCCTTTCAATCCAAAGGACTGGGACGAAGCGTGATGTACCTGGGCACACTGTGCATGCTCTTGCCGGAGGAGCTGATTTTAAGGACAGTTATTAGCTCCTGCTTACATCTGCTTTGACATTTGCCAAAGGAAGCAACTTCTTTCCAGGACCCTTCTTCAGTTTTGCCCGTTTTGGTTGTGGAGCTTCCTCTAAGCTTTCCATCAATGCCCCAAATCTGTCACCAGAAGCAGAGGCAGTTAAGTGTAAAATTAAAGTGCCATCGAGCTTCTCTAGGGAATATTACTTGAGCAGAGCAGGAGTTTTGAGTTAATTTCCCAAAGATGTGAGTGGTTCACATGTACTTCTTGAGAAATCTGTGTTTGCACAAAATCAGCTATATTATGTGTGCACAGCATTCTGAATTTGGTGCGTGCCAACTCTCCCAAACCTTGATCAGCCCGAATGGCGCGTGTGCTCAGGCCCCAGCCCCACACAGCCCAAGCTCCCCTAGCCTGGATGGAAAACACAGGCTAGTTTCTGTTGCTGTTAACTTGAGCCTGGCTGTATGACGTGCACGAGCGATGCTTTCTGGGTGGCCGTGGCGCTGTCAGCAGCAGTAATGTCACATTTGCCTTGGGATGCCCATGAACCTTCGCTTTGATAGTTCAAAGCCTAATGTGAAACTGAAGGGCACTTTCCAATGGTCACTGCGAAAAGTGGAAATCATGGTTAAAAATACATATAATAGTTTAGAATATTCCTATATATGCAAGTATATATATTTAGCAAGGTTTACTAGATGGATGGCGCCTAAATCTCCAGCTTGACTCTTCCCATGTGCAGAGGATTTACAGAAAGACAGTCATGAAGCCCAGGGACAGCAAAGCGTCGTTGCTCGTGGGGAAGATACAATTCACGTCTGTTTGCGCTTTAATGGACTTCAATCACATGAGAATTTAGGAAAGAAAAAATAGATTTTTTTTCCCCCTTGTCACCATCGTGTCTGATCGCTGCAGGGCTGGCGACCTTGCTCCTGGGAAACAAGAGGTCGTTTCCAGCTCTCATGCTGCTGTTGAAGGGGCTGTTGCCTGGCGAAGGGACTGGCGTTACTGTCCGAGTCGCCGAGGGCAGGACGAGCGGCAGTTTGGCAGAGCTCAGCGCCCATCCCGAGGAGGAAATGAGCAAGATGCTGCGCATGGTTCCTAGCGCCAGAGACTTGCAAAAACACTCCCGACATCCGGCAGCCACTTCCACCGGGACGACGTGGGAGCAGCACGGTCTGTGCTGGGCCAGCCCAGGCTCCTTCTCCGGAGAGCTGCTCTGCAGTTCGTCACTCCTCACTCTCATTACTGCCATCTGCAACAAGATCTTCCTATTTTTTCTGCAGTTCCTCCTTCCCTCCTTGGCTCTGCGTTGCTGCAGCCTCAGGCAGGATTCTTCCCTTCCCTTTCCTTTCCAACTCGATTCCCCCGTGCCATAATATTGGGTGAAATATATCCCTCAGTCCCTGGAGATATTTTTTGATTGGGAACCCCCTTGCACAGAGACAGCTAAGTGTGCTCTTCTGAGCTAATGCTGTCCTTAAAAGAAAGGTAGAGACTTGAAAATGCCAAGGCGTTTTATAGCATGGGCAGAAGATAGAGAGAAGCTCAGGTTTTTGCCTTCGCCCTCCCTTTCCTCCTCTTTTTTTTTTTTTTTTTTTTGTCACTAAGTGGATGTTTGTGTCTGTTTATACTCTGATTTTGCATGTTTTGAAATCTCATTGTACTCCGCGGTGGAAAATTGGCTGCTTTAGCGAAGGCCTGTTAAGGACAGCTGTCTGCAGTAGCTGGAAGGAAACGCTTCCCCAGCGCATTGTGCGAGTTAGTGCTGCCTGACGGTCTCTTGGGCCCGTGAACTTTCCTTGCCTTCCCCACCCACATTCTGGCACTGATGGAGTTCTCGGTGTCTTGGTGCAAAAGGAAGCGGGCGCCGCACCTCTGCGGGCCTCCCCAAGAGCAGTGAGGCCGACTGCGGCAGCAGCTCGGAAGGAAGAGTGTTTCCATGGCTTGGTTTTCCCGGCCGGGGGAGAAACACAGAATGGCAAAGTGAGTGCCGCAAATGATTGTATTCAATGGGGACGCTCTCCTGCCCCGCTTGGATTTAGTGCTGTGGGTAGTCATTGCGCTGCAGGGCTGCTCAGGAGATGCTGTAGGGACCAATTTGGCAAGGTTGTGACCTATAAATTTCAGTTTAATCCTGCTGTCAGGAAAATGTTTTCCTCTCCAGCAGCTGTTTATCTGTATGGGCCCATTTGTTCTCCTGCCAGACGTGCCGATGAGTGCCCAGGGCTCTGCCGTCCTGACTGGGGGGCTTCAGGATGTCGGCTCGTGGAGCGTGCGGCAGGGAAAACGCTCAGGAGCGAGAGCGCCTTTGTGCTTAGGGAATTGGTGGCATTAACACTGAGTGTCAGAGAATCAGCAGGACAGTGAACGAGAAACGCTTCAGTCCTTGCGTGGTTTGTTTTGCAGGCTCCGGGAAGCAGAGCTGCAGAAGTGGACACGGAGCCTGCAACTACGGGTGCTTAGCGCTAGCGTGGGAGCCTGCCTTTACTCCTTGGAGTCCAGGCTGCTTAGGAGAGAAGGACGCCTATTAAATAGAAGGAAAAATTAATGAATTTACGAATTCCTGGCATACTGTGCTTGTAGCTAGGGCACTTTTTAATTAGCTCGCCCACCATCAAAGGCTGCGTTAGTGCTGTTAGTCACGCTCGCTGGCGCCCGCCTGCAGCCCCGGGAACCCGCAGCACCTGTTCTGGAGCCACCTCGGCAGCCTTCATCTCCGGGGAGATGCCCAGAGCACGCTGGCCTACAAAAACATCCTTCCTTTGGCATGGGGTTATCTCAGCGACCACCAGGCAATTGCTGCCACACTGGTATTTCTGGCCGCTTTGCCCCTTTCTTTCACAGTTGCTTGCCTTTAAGCAAGCACACAGCGTAGTGTGGAGAGGAGGCAGGAAAAAATCAGCTACTGTGCTCGGCTTTTCAGAAAAATATTTCTGCAAACTAAAGATGAATTTTCAGGTCATTTGGCAATAACTGGAGGCTCCTGCGCTTTGATTTCCACCACCAGCTCAGTGCCCAGCCTGTACCAAATTGGTTGTGACCTCCTCCTGCTTAACCAAAGTGGATTTTCCTCCCAAAGTCAGCTTTGGTTAATTTGTAAGGGGGTAATTACCCTCATATAACCTTTATTTGAAGGTTAAAGACTAGAACTAAGGGAAAAAAAGTGCAGTATTATAAGTGATTGCCTCTCTCCTGGGTTATATGTGGGATTTGGACTAATTGCTGTAAGACTTTTTGGCATAAATTTAATTACAGATTCCCCATTGCCTTGCTGTAAGGTCCATTCCTCTTTCTCCAAAGCTTTTCATTTTTTTTTCCTCAAAGCTCTTAGAACCTTCTTAAGTTTCTTTTAAGGATGCGGAAGTCCTGTCTGCTGCATGTTGAGCACTGCACTATAAAAAGCATTGAAGATTCTGTAAGCATAGGAGAAAAATGACTTGAGGTGCGTTCCTGTGCATCTCTGGGCTTTTGCAAGAGAGCAGTTCACCTCAGCGCACTGGTGGAAAATAGCTGGTTCCACTTTTCTTTTGCTTTTTTTTTCCTAAAAACATTTTAAAGATGCCAAAAAGGGGTGGTGTGGGTCTTCTCAAATAGTGTGGGAAATCACCAGAGGCTTTCTTTCATATGATATTTGAAGCCCTTGAGACAGCCCCTTGCTAAGTCAGATGTCTATGGTCGGTGGTTAAAATAAGAGAGCTAAGTTTAGCCAATGTGCCTGAATGACCTGCATAAAAACGGAGATTTTTGTGTTAGGTTTTAATGTCCTGTTAGTAGCCTGACCTCCATGTGTGAGAAATACACTGCCCTATGTAACATCAGCAGTGGTTAGAACTCCTCTATTCTCCTTTCCAAAAAGTCAGTCAAGCCAAATATAAAATAAATGCCTAATCTGTCAGGTACAAAGCCAGGCTTCAGGAAACGTTTAGGCAGCAGGGCTGGGTGGCTGAAAAGAGACGAGCTGGGCAGTGCAGCCTGCGCAGCCCCGTAGAGACCTGGGGTGGCAGTGCAGTCCCTGGCACTCTGTGGTTTTCCTGGTATTTTCTTTTCTCTCCCATCACGAAAGCTGCAGGGGTCGTTTTCCCCGCCATGGAGGGGGGGAGACCCCCCCTCACGACCTCCCCATAGGCAGGGGTCATTTTCCAAGCCATGAGCAGGTAGGCAAACCAGAGGCTCCCAAAGGAGCTGTGCCAGACCAATGGCTTGAAGCGAGTTTTACACTAAGCTGGCTGAAGGATTGTTGCAAGAGTGGGCACTGGAGCGGCCCGTAGTGCGCAAGGCTGTTTGCTGTTCACAGTAGTGCTGTGTTTGCCAGCCTGCATGGGACCGTGCAGGGGCCATGGGATGGGGATGGTGTTTGGCCACAGGAACCCTCAAAACATGTAGGAGCTGAGCAGAGTTTCCCATCAGGGTGATTTTCACAGCTGCCTTGGACCAAAGTACGTTGCAGGGTCAGGATGCTTTTCCTCTGGTTGTCTTCCTGCACTGCTCCAGTGGCTGCAAGGAACCCGGAAGCAGGAGGGAAGCGGCTAGATGGGATCCTTGCCACCTGAAGGAATGATGGGGATGGAGTGGGTAATAACCATAGAGAAACCAGGCAGTGGGGAAGGGTATAGAGACAGGCAAGACAAGGATTGTGCAGAAATGAACAGAAGACCTGCAGGTTTTCTCCTAAGAATAATTAACATTTCTCCCGTTCTCCATTTTTTCTGCTTCCTTGACCTCTAATGAAAGTCTGCACTTGCTTTGGGGAGAAGTGGCACTGGAGACTCTTCCCGGAGCTGGCAGCTGTGTAACAAGGGCATGTAATCTTTTATAATCCTTTCTGCAGGTTTATAATATCCATTTCTCTTCTGAGATTCCCAAGCGCATTGTAGATCAAATGGGAATTTAACCAAGTGAAAAACATACTTGAATATTCAGGAGCAAAGACGAGTGGTTCAGGGCAGAGGGTGGTGATGGAATCGGAGGGGAGCGAAGCTGCTCCGTGCTGTCCGGAGGTCATAGGGCTGCCTTGAGCAACTGTAATTTCAGACTGTTGTTTGAAATCCCGGGTATGCAGGGACGCGCTGGGTCTCGCGCCGCTCGGCGCGTTTGTCCTGGCGATGTGGCGAGCGCTGCCGAGGAACACGAGGAGCCGCCTGTCCGCAGTGCGGCACAGCCGCCCACCTGCGCGTCCCGCCGTGTCCCCATCGCGTCCGGCGCGCGGTTTCCCTCTGCCTCCAGCGCTGAGCCGTGAGGAGGGCGAGGACGAGGGTGGCTGGGGCTTCTGGCCGTGCTCCCTGCGGAGCGGCTGTGCTCTCCTCTCGCAGCCCTTCCCAGCCGGGCTGTGTCGCGGGGCAGCGGGCGGCGAGCGGCCTGTGGGGTGTGGCGTGGCCGTGGGGTGAGCGGGCGGCTCGTGCCACCCAACGCGCCTCTCGTGCTGCCCCAGACTGGGTTTAATTCCATGCCAACCAGCTCCTTAGAGTTCGCTCTCTAAGAAAGCTCAAAAGCTGTCAGCACGCTCAGCGTCTGTTAGGTAAACTACTTGCGCGACTTGGGGGCTTGTGGTTTCTCTTGCTGGAATGTCTCCACCGTTTTCGCTTTTGAGAAGAAAATCTCGGCAAAGCTGCTCACGTGGATGTGTCATTGCAGCCCAGCTGCATGTGTGTGCTGGAGCTTCTGCCCCCAGCAAGCATTAAGGGCTGAGGACGCAAGACGTGTTAGCGCAGATCTTGGGAAGGTCTGCTCTGAGGCTCTGTGCGTTGCAAGGAATGAGTGGAAGTCTTGGCTGATGAGCTGTGTTGTGAAAACCTCCAAGCTTTGGGTAGACAGAGAGGTGACGTGGCGCATACCGGATGGATGGATGAGCTAATTCAGGCCCAGGTTCAGCAGGACCTCCTCCTTTTGGGACATGTCAGGGGGGCACCATCATTAAACAGCAGCCCTCCGTGTCTTGTCTCCTGATGCTTGAACAGTGTAATGGAAAACCCATTTCCAAACCATGTATGTCGCTGCCGCTCGGTGGGACGGTAGTGAAAGCTTAATAGGTTAGCACTGCAAAGGCAGCTAGCACTAGAAGGATTAAATGGCTTGTGAAGAATTGATGTCGCTGTGTCAGTGAGCTGGAATCTGAAAAAGCCATACTGCTAGGCAGAGGTTCTGCCAGCTTCAGCAATGGTATTTTAACCCTTTTTAAACCTTTTATAGCTTTATTCCTGTGCAAAATGGATTTTCCAGGTAGTATTTGAGCTGTAAGCGGCTGGTGTGGAAGCTTTTGAGAGCTTTGAAACCTGAGGCTCTGACCGATCGTTCTTGAGCTCCTGCCCTCAAGGCTGGTTTCCACACAAGACGTGGGTTATCGGTGCAGGCGGCCACTGCAGGAGAGCGACCGGAGGCAGCACGATGGAGGGTCGCATGGCTATGGACATTTGCTGAGTGTGGGTATTCAGTACAACTACAGCAAGACACGTGAGATACCTCTGTAGTAATATCCCACAAAAACGGAAGGCCTCATATCCCAAAGTTTTGCTCAAGCTTTCCATTGAAAATAATATGTTGAGAGCTTCCACATACTGGCAAAATGTGGGTACCTCTCAAGTGAAATGGTGCCATATTGCACGGTGCTTTAGATGGAGAGGTGAGATGGGCTCCGGGGAGTATCTTGGATAGTCTGTGGTGCACCAAGGTTTTCTTTGGTTCCTGATAGTGCCCTTCTGCAGTCTGGCGCAGCCACAACCAACCATGTGGAGCTAGGAGCTGGACTTTGAGCAATCTCAAATGTCAACCAAAGCCGTGTATGTACAAGTACATATACGTGTTTATACATCCAGCAGCATGGCAGGCAGTGAAGGTTTCCCTTGCTATGCTCTTCCTCGCAGCCCCTCGGCGCGTCCCGCTGACGTGTTCCGCTCTGGGGGGATGCTGGGCATCGATCTGTCCTCCTTAGCCTAGCAGGACTGTCCAAGGTGAGCAGGACCATCCACGCTGAGACCTTCCTAAGCTTTAGGCCGTGCACTGATGCCCTGCGCATCTTCTCTGACTGCTGGGCAGCTCTCTGAAATAACTGCCTGTGCACACAGGCCTCTTCCTTGCTGCTCTGCTAGCACTGGTTGTCTTCACTTGCACTAACGGTTCCTTTGTGCTGCCGCCCTGTTAGCAGAGGTGGGTTTACGGGAACGGCGTGTGTGGAGGTGCAGGGCATTGCCCTTTCTGCCGTCGTTTCCCTCTGAGGCTCCTCAGCTCCCAGCGCCAGCTGAAGTTGAGCGAAGGCTTTCGGAGGCGTGAGGCTGCACGTGCCAGCGGCTCCACGGGGCCGCAGGGGCCAGCTGCCACGTGCTCCCGCAAGCCGCCGGGGCCAGCCGGGGCACGGGCACGCCGCGAGCAGACCCGCTGTCAGGAGCTCCTACAGCTACAGCTCGCATTACTCCTCAGGACAGAGAATCCTCTCCCTGTACTGACCTAGGCAGCTGCTTGGTAGCTCTTTATTGGACATCCTAGGAGCAGAATATTGCCCCTAATGAAATTTATGAAAATGGTCGTGATTCCTTCGGTAAGCCCTTGATTTCGCTGCAGGAAGAGCACAGGAGCTCAGGCACACACCAGGACCACTTCGGTCATCACTGGGGTAGGGCTTTGTTCTCATGTTTTGCTTGGTTGTAGGTAGAGAGTGCTTTGTAAACACAGAAATGCAAGACATGAAGTTGCCATCAATGCCGTTTTGTTGTCCTGAGTCCTGCTCATTTGCTGCTCTCCCAGCAGCAAGAAGAGGGACAGTGCCGTTTCTGGGCCTGTAAAAGAGCGATTTGGGGCTAAGTGATGCTGGAATGCTTGTCATCCCTTGGGAATAGTTGTCTGATTCCATCTACGGGCTGCTTTTCTGAAATATTCTTTTGGGAAATATTCTTTGGAATGCATTTGAAAATTGTGCTTAGAATCCTTGCATCTTTGCAGTGGAAGATTCAGAGGTTTTCCCACTTGCTGTCGCCGGTGCTATTCCCTAGACGCCGCTAAGCTGCCATCGCTTTCCACAAAGCAACTTATCCCTTTCCAAGGAGATCAACCAGGCACCAGCTTCTTTTTAACTTGTTTCCTCTCCCTGTAAAGGAATCAGTGCTTCCTTTATTACGCTGTCCTGGTATTGTTTGTGTGCATGAGTGTATGTGTATGTGTATATTTTTTTTAATAAGCTCTCTAGATAAAGATTAATACAGTGCAAATTGTCACTTGGCTGAGAGAAAGGGAGTTTTGTGGCTATTTGTAGTGTGCCTGATGGCGTTTTAGAGCCTTGGGGAAAACACAGGCGTTGCAGATCCTCAGCCGTGGCCGATGGCACTGGCCTCAGCGCCACCCTTCCCAGGTCAGCAGGGGAGCCTGTTCAGAGAAGGGGATTTTTTCCAGGCTGTTGCTTAACTGATATTAGCATTTGAAGGCACACAAGGCATGGCCTTTAATCCTGCGTGTGGACCAACTGAGCCGCTTCCTTGAACGACTCCTTGTGAGGCCGCCAATGGAAGCGTCAGGCCAGGCAGGGACCTCGTGCGTGAGCGGCGCCCGCGGCTGCTCACGTGCAGCTCTCTCGTCTCCTCTCCCACTCTGCCCAGTGTTCTGCCCCTAGTCTTTCTAATAAGGAGCTGCCAAAATCCCAAAGCAAGCACATTTCAGTGTGAGCAGATCGCTGTTGGCGCTAGCCCCAGTGCAGGCCGGGACTTCGCCCTGGTTTTCATCTTTCCTTAAGGTGTGCGTGCTCCTGGTCACACATGGACTTTTCGCTGTTGATCTCCACAGTGACTTAAACAATGGTGGCAAGGTAGTCTTGTGGGGAATAAATGATAGTTCAGTGGGGTTTATTAACTTGCAGGAATCCTTGGGGTTGAGGATGTAAAATGAAAACTGAAGGTGACACTCAGCAGAGTTCCAGGGGTTTGGATCATCTTTCGGTCCCTGCAGCCGCTGGCCGCTCTCCTTGCTCGCAGCCTGCGCCGGGTGACCTGTGGAGGGGCAGGGCTGCGTCCTGCCGTGCTCTGCACTGAAGCCAGGGACTGAGGGATGAGGGAGCGAGGCCGCGGAGCCGCGTGGCCAACGGCCCCGCAGGCAGCGGCCTCGCGGGCCGGGCGCGGAGCTGCTGCCGCCGGGGGGAAGCGGCTCTGCCCGCGGTCCCGCTCTGCGGCGGCGGTGCCCGGTGTCTCGCGCTGCTCTCCTGCCAGGGCCAGCAGCTGCTCGAGCTGCAGCGCCCAGGGCCTCTGCGCCTGGCTCTGGCGGCTGCTCGAGTTGGTGCTTCAGCAGGAGCAGGTTTGCGCCTCGAAAGACCTCTGCTCCCTGCTGGGGGATGAGGCACGCCCTCCTCCTCCTCCTCCTCCCCGCTCAGGTACTTACCAGGCCCTAGGGACAGGTCTGCAAAGCTTCATGTGTAGGGCAGGAACGTGCCGCAGCGGTTTGAGCGCTCGCAGAGCAACAGGCAAGGCCTGCGAGCGGCAGAGCAGTCAGCGCGGGTCCCTGCCCGCCCCTTGTGCTTGTGTCTTGGCTTTTATCCTTTCCTGCAACCCGGCTGCATGGGTGAGGATTCAGTGGCCTCTAGCGGCGACGCTCTGCAGCGGGTGTGATACTGCGTTTCACACTGCAAAAACAAGTGGGTAGGAAAGGAAGTAAGCACTGAATAACCCTTCGGGTAGGTTTGGAACACATTTTACCTTAGGCCCTGTTAACAGTCTTGCCTAGATCACAGGCACCAGGAATGTGCAGAGAATGGCCTGAGAGCAACTGGCTCAGATCAGCACGAGGGAAGTTGTGCAAAGCCAGAGCGCACGGTGAAAATGAACTAAAGGTTATCAAAGAAACTAGAACTTCTCTCAAATACCTAGGAAGAAGGTGTTTTCTTGAAAGTATTTTCTAGGTTTCTATGGCTGATGGTGCCGGTGGCCCCCTGGCATCCATCCTTCTCTGTTCATGCCACATTTTCTTCTATTTCAGTCCTAGAAGGATGAGTTTGTCAAAAATGGGAATATGATGAAAAGCAAGGAGTTAGAGGCCTCCTGCAAAGGCATTTACAGCGACCTTGGGCATGGCCATTTGTAAAAATCGTGCTATAAGTTAGTAGGTGCTCAGGGTGCAACGTGGGTGCCACCCTTTGCAGTCCCCTTTGCGTGGGGCGGCCGCGGCCCGAAAGCCGGGAGCTGTTGGTGGCTGTGGGGCTGTGGACTCACTGTGGGCTGGCGCTTTGTTGTTCGCAGACGTGAAGGGGCCGCCTACGCACCGGCTGTCCTGCGGCCAGTCGCCCTACGCGGAGACGACGACATGGGAGAGGAAGTACTGCGTGCTGACCGACAGCCAGCTGCTGCTGCTCAACAGGGAGAAGGAGGTGAGACCAGCCCTGTTCCCCTGCCGCTCCGCTCTCTAAAATGAGGGGGGGACACACTTGTTCCATGGGGTTTCTCCCCCGCTTTAATTTTCCTTTGTGCTTATCGGATGCCCGTGCTGGGGAGCAGGCCGATTGTGCACCTGCGTGGCAGAGCTCCTGCTCCGTTTCCATCTCGCTCGCGCAGCAGTTGCATAGACGACATGAGGGCAAGCTCGGCCTCTCGGCACAAGCCGCGGGGATTTTCTAGCCCTCGCTTCAATCTGTGCTTCGGCGGGTGGCGCGCAGTGCCTGCCCTTGTACCGGCCGTGGACACGGTGTCACTGGGGCTGCAGAACGGGCCCGTTCGGGGCTGCGGGGCACGAGGAGCCGACGCATGTGGGCGACTCCCTTCTGCTGCCATGCAGCTTTTCTTGGGTGAATACTGTGGATATTGGATGTCTGCAGACTCGCACAAGCACGTGAGCTCTGGAGGCTGGTAATGACCCTGGGCTTGCCTGTTTAATTCTTTTGTTATAGGTGTACCCAGTTTAAAAATAAAAATATTAGGAGGTACTGTAAAATGGGAATGTTCTCAAACTACTGAGATTCTTTTATATAAAAATATCCATGAATTTGAATCCAACACTGTGGGTTTCCTACGTTTGGAGGAAACCTTTCTTTTTTTTTTTTCTCCCTTAATTCTTTAGAAGCTTCCACATACAGCTGTGCATAGGCAGAAAATGAGACCTGTAGCTGGTGTAGCACCAAGTATTGTCCATCCTGAGCTACGGTCACGTGTGTTTACAGGAGCCGAATTATTTCCTTACCTAGGGAGGGGCAGGAAAAGGTCTGGAGAAGGACATTACTCACTGGAAGAGAGCAACATCGCTCCCCTCTTACTGCAACACTTGAAACATTGCTAGGTGGGAGAGGTGATCAAATGCAGGTTAAATAGAAGATCTGTCTCCTAGTGTTTACTTTGTAATTCTTTTTTTATTTTCGGAGAAATATCATGTAAGGAATTAAAGTATTTCCTGGAGAAAATTAAGCACATTTGAGAGTTATTTCTCAAACTGTATTTAGCCCAGCTATACTGGTGTAAAGGATGTATATCATTGAAGAAGTGTAATTGGAAAAAACACCGGCTCATATCACAAATAATTATGTGCAGATGGTAACCATGCACTTACGGGTTGCTAATTGCACTTACCACATCCAGCTAGAGCATCTTGCAATGAGTAGGATGAGAACCTTGCATAGCTCTGAAGGAATAAATGGGGAAAGTTCAATGCACCACTGGTGCATTAAATCTTTTTATGTGATATTTAAATGCACTCTGGTTTTGCCTTTGTCTGTCAGAGGCTGGAGAAATTCAGCACCAGGATAGGTAAGAAGAGCAGGTACTAACAGCAGTTGAGTAGAAGAGCAAATCAGTGGAGCCGGCGAGCGCTGGGTACAGAGAGAAACAGCTTGGGAAAGGGCTGTGTGCAGTGGGCCGAGTGCCGCGCGCGAACTGTGCGGCTCCAGCGCTGCTGGCCCGTTCGTTACCGGAGCTTGGAGCTACATTTGCCGTGCTGGTTTTAAAGCGATTTGGAGAGGAGAAAGGGAGTTCTGCCATCATTAGACCTTACAGCAAAATAAAGGCTTGTTTTAACTTAGCTTCTGGCTCCAGCAGGGCATGTACGAGCCCTCGCGGAAGCACAGAACAGATGGACGGGGCAGACTGCTGGTCAGAGCTGCTATGTGGGACTTGAACGCTGCTCACATGGAAGCATCCATCCCTGAGAGGCCTTGTGCGGAATGGAAGGGCGGCTGACTTGGTGAGCTTTGTTTGGCAGCTTGCTCAGGGCTGAAGGAGGCTCCAGGAAAGGTGGTCTGGAAGCTGGAGTGAGGAGAGGCCCAGGGCAGTGACGGAGAGAGACACTTGGAAGGGCAGATGTTGGAGGAAAATGAGCAGAGGACTGCAGGTGAAAGCAAAGGCACACGGAGCCATGGAACAGCAAGAGCGAGTGGCCCAGGACACGAGAGAATACAGAAATTACCAACAGAATGAGGTAGGGAGGTGTGTTAGGGGAGACTCATGGGCGAGATGATCCGGGAAGAAGTTTCTTGTTAACCTGAAGCGTCACCTTTGAAATAAGCACCAGGAAGCTAAAGCTGGAGAGGCTGCAGCTGCGCAGGTGGGAATCGCTGAGACACTGAGTGGGTTGGAGCGTCTTTGGGATTGTTGGAGATGATCTTAGCATCTTGATGAGGGACCAGATGAGAAACCTTACTAAGAGCTTGGATATGAGGGGAGAAGGAAGAGATGTTAACAGGGGAGTGCCCTTTCTGCCAAACAGAGCGCTTGCATAATGGAAGGCGGGTGCAATTGGAAAACTGCAAGTCTGAGGCACCTCATTTTGTTTTTTGCTGCATCTCCTTTGCTGCTTCACAGAATAAATACCCAAGAAGTTCAGCTGGTGTGAAGTTGAAAGGGAGCAGAAACGTTTGATGTTATATAATGCTTACACAAAGTATAATAAAGTATGCATGTCAAAGCCAAAAGGCAGGAAAACATGTACAAAATGCAAACAGATAATGAAAGATGTCTTGTGGTTGCAGCTTGAATACTACATTTGGTTTCTTTCAGTTAAAATATGGCATGGTGAATTGTGCAGATTTTGAGATTGCAGGAACTGCACAGAAATAGGAGGAAAACTCTTTTCTTCTGTGCTCCCCCCAGCACAGATCTAGTGAAAATGCAGAGAGATTTGGCGCTGCATAAGCACGACAGCAGCTAGGAAAGAGGAGGAATTTCAAGGTACACCTTGATCCCAAAATACCTGTAATTACTTAGACAAAAATAGTATGGCAGTATCACCTTGTGCTGCGTAGATTAATGTCCATCATCGACCCCATGTCAGCTTTGTAAAAGGAAAATGCCTGAGACTGGGGAATGAAGACTATTAATGAAGAGCAGAGACAGAGGCCCCCAAAGCTGGAAGAATGAGCAGGGACGCGAGAGACGGCCGGGCAAGCCGGGAGCCGAGGGTGACAGGGCATGTGCAAATACCAGGCGATATCACGCAGTGCCAGTAGCTTGCAGCCTCCGTCAAGACGAGGAGAACAGGTCTAGGGTGATTCACTTACAAAACAGTTCTTCCTGCGAGCAAGACGCGGTCCGTGTCGATTTTCCCACCGTTGGGAAGGAGCAGCTGTTTTCAGCGCTTGCGCAAGTTGATCCGCAGGAGAGGAGCTACGAAGACACATTTCTGAATGAGGATGTGATAAAAGGTGTCTGCAAAAGTGATGCCCACGGGAAGGGCTAGTGCTGCTTGTAAGTGCTTTTAGATAATGCAGTCCCTTGCACAGCATTTTCGGGACAGATGTGACAAGTGGCTGCATCTGTTGCTGGCCTACTCTCCGTGAGTCACTGTCCTAACTGCAGCAGAACAGCCTCGTCATGGCTGTTTTCCTCGAGAATCTTCTTGTTTCGGTAGGACATGAGTTAGACAAAGATGTTTTTAGTACATTAGAGTCCTTTCTCCACCTCCTACCTGAAGCCTCATCTTTCTTTGAGAGCCAAGGGTTTTTTTTCTCAAAAGCAAAGGAGAATAAAAGTCTGTGTTCGGAGTGACACGAGCTGCTTCTCACTGGTCCTGGGGACAAAGGCCCGGAGCAGGGCAT